>CABFWB010005904.1:0-22320 GCA_902151455.1 Timema bartmani | reverse complement strand
TTATTTTCGCACCGCGTCTTACTACCCGTTCGGGTTATACGCTTAAGTACTAATTACACTAATGGATTAGGAATTGGGAAGGTTGAATTTAGAAGAATTGAACCCGCATTTGCGTGTAGGGAGAGTGGAAAACCATTTAGGAAAAACCTCTCCCAGTTCACCCGACCGAGATTCGAACCTCGATCTCCCCGTCCTCGGCGGTCGAGCTCAACACGTCTAGCGCGTTAGCCAACTACGCCACCGGGGCGGGTGTCAGTGCACAATACATCTTGGGTTTGGGGTAAGGGGTGGCATTGGTGGTAGCCTGTTTTCCAAAACAAGTGCCCAGTCCACCTACGTCCAAACAACTTTGATGTGAGTAATAAAACATTCAAAATACCGCAATGTACGGTACATCCACGGCTTCTTTGGTGCTGTCTGACAGCTAGAAGAGGCTATCAGTAATGCCAACATTGTTTGAAAATCACTGTTATCAACATCTTTGGAAATTATTATTATTTGCTATGTATTACTATTATTATCACTAAAAAATATTATCAATCCCTTTTAACAATACTTCCCTAAGGAATACACTAGAATTTTATTTTCCATGATCAAATTAAAGAGAAAATAGTCTAATAAATTCATTCTAGTTTTTATTTTTAACTTTTTTGGCAACTACAGGTAAACTAGTGCGTGAAATTATACATTTAATGGTATTATATTCAGTTATTTATATTTTTATAACTGGCCTCACATATCTTTAAAATAAATAAATTGTTTGTGATAATAAAGAGAAAAAGACATATAAAATGTTTTGAAATAATATAAAGTTTAAATTTGGTAAACACGAGTATTAATACCAGTCGCCATTCACTCACCAATAAATTCGCTACTTCATAAACCGTCAGTATCGTTTCATTTAATTGAGCCATTTTTTTGTTTGATATTAAGGCCGCTTTTAACGAGCTCTTGCATTTGATAACTGATTTTTATCAAACAGCAAATGTTACTTTCAAAAGAAAAATAACCTCCAAACGGTTACTCTCTACTTATAAGCAGAATATAACAATTTTAAATATACATGATAACAGTGAATTAACATAAAACATAATAAAACCACGTGCGTGGGTCTATTAGTTGAATACGGTTAAATATTTTGTTTGCGTATTTTGGCTTATCTAAGTTACTGTTAATAATTTTATTACAAATTTTTATAATACAATGTATTTTGTGAGTATTTATGTGGCGACTTAATAAACCTTGTGTTCTTTTGTGATTATTAGTTCGGTGTGTGAGCATGTAATACTTGGAAAATATACGGTTTTATAGTTTTCTTGAAACATTTATTTTCCAATATAATATTTAAACGTGTGATATATAAAATAGCGAGTGTTTCTCAATTATCAATATACATTATTCGAAAATTCAAGTCTGTGTATCAAGACTGTATAATATATCTTTTAGCCTCAATATTGTGTTGTGTGACCACTAGGCTAGACCTCAAGTTTTAGCATTGTTATATTATTCGAAACTAACTGTTAAATGTAATAAAAAAATATTAGCGAGTCTTTCTCAGTGTTCATTAAATAAATACTAGGCTAAGACTGATTAATAGTAGTGAATCTAAACTAGAATTTTTTAAATTAGGATAGCTTTTTATTTATTTTTTTGACAATGAAGAGGATGACGTTGAATATGATGATGTGGAAGGAGTTCTTGCAACCCTTACACTTAAAGGTACAAGCCAGTTCATAATAAATATGACTTATTTGTACTTAACAGTGTTAAAAAAGTTTATGACATTGTTTTTTCCTCTATGTAATACTACACGTTCAGATTGTTCACATTCATAGTGTTAATAATAATAATAATAATAATAATAATAATAATAATAATAATAATAATAATAATAATAATAACAACAAATATATATCTACAAATTAAAAAATATATTTGATTAGTAAAAATAATTTAATAATAATATAAAATAATATGAGATTAAATGCTAAAATTTTAAATATTGTAAAAAAAGTTAATTCTAATCCTAATATCAACATATCAAGGTCAACAATAAATAAAAACTAACAAATAAATAAAACTTTAATAAATGTTTCTTTCAAAAGTGACAGCTGCTAAACATATGTTTTTGTAGATCATATGGTTTGGCGTAGGGATATATAATTTGGTCTGGTAGCTTTTACAAGATGTCAGGCTGCACCAAAGAAGCCTTGGAGCTACTATAAGCTATTCCAAATATTTCTAATATTACATGATGTTATAAACAATGGCTACTGTTATCAGAAGAAAAAAAGAATGGCAATTGATATAGCAAATATTCATCAGTTAAATGGTTCAAACATTATCATTTTGTGAAGTTGTTTACGTCTAAATTGATTAAATTTGTTGATATTGCATTCTAGATTTTTATAAGTTTATATCCAATGGTTTTTCATTAAACTGTGGGGATTCACATTATTACATTGAAAATTTTGGTAATTCAACTTAACTTACTCGAGTTTTATTTTATTGTTGTGACGGGGACCTAATAATTTAACTCTAAAACGACAAAATTAATGTTTAAAATTAACAATCAAAAGCCTAATTCATTTATTTGAATATTACAAACTTGTTAGGAATAAATCTTAATTTTATTTTTATTTTTTAAGTGTATCAAAATCATATTGTGCTTTACCTACATGGTTTAAGATTATTTCAATATTTTTTTATAAATTATCACCAATAGAGCAGAAAAAATAAATACATTTTTTAAGCTTTTTTTGATGCCATAATCTTCCAAAATTTAAAATAATTAAGTCTTGAAAAATATAAAGTGTTTAACTACTTTTACATTATTTAACTTTATTCAAGCGCTACTAAATTTGGCTAGATTTAAAGGAAACTGAATGAAATGATCTGGAAATATATTAAAATATATAAAAATTGGCTTAAATGTCCACAGTAAAATCACAATATTTAACCGATTTCTACTAGAGGTTCTACAATCATTAACATACTATATTTATTTACATAATGCATATTATTGATCAAAAAATTTCGCCACCCCGTTAGTGTACCAAGATTAGATAATTTATATATGTGCCAAAAATTATCATAAATAAATAATTAATTTGGAAATATCCTAATTTTAACCCTTTTAAAAGATGATTTTTCATAAAACCCAAAGGATATAAATAAAATGAAATGTGATTTTTTTTATTTGGGAGGTAGACGAATAACTAAAAGTAATTTACTCGAGTTGGTGCACGTATAGTCATCAGATCGGGCATCCCGATAATAATTAATATTTGTTTGTTTGCTAAGTTATTTTCGAATAATTGATTGAAATCAACCTATAAATCTTTCCAGATTAGGTGCTAAGTGGTATAAAATATATCCCAGTGGATTTAAATCTATGTCTACCTCTTTGTATTTAAAAATTATTCCATATAATCACAGGTGTTCAGGGCTTTCAAAAACCATGGATACAATTTCATTATTCTTGTTTATACATAAATTATTTTTTAAATTTTGATAAGAAAATACATATTTCAACTCTGACTGGGTGTATGTGACCATGACGTGTACTGATATATTTGATACGTTTATAAATTACATATTTTAATGTCCGACACCTTATCTCAGTCGATAGTGTATCATTCTAGTCAGCTAATGGTACAGGCTTTAATTCTCGGCACGACCGATAAATTTATTATTAGTGAAATGTGGGTTTCCCCTTTCACAGTGATAATTTAAGGTACGGGGACTGGAGGTTGTGTCTGTTTTAGATCTAAGTCAGTTTATAAGTCCTGTGCTGATGTAATCAGTCGGTTCAGTAAGTGCCCGTTAAATATCTCAAAAAAAGAAAAATACATCGTTGAACAATGAACATCTCATAATATTAAGCCTATAAGATACATTTTAAAGTTATTCTCTTAAAACAGTAAAGATTTAAACTGACCGTGTGAACTGTTTATCTACGCCTTTATAATGAAACATTTCCATTCCACACCTGAGCTTGGTCGGTGACGCGAAGTTTAAATATGAGTGTGATTTAATTAATGTATTATCATACACTCTGTACATTTGACAGTTTTTATTGTAAATAGAAAGGAGAAGAATTTATCTAAGTTAAACATGAAAATAGAAATACTAGTTTTAAACAAAACATAGTATTTTAAATACATTCGTTGAAATATATCAATTATATAGGTATTTAACAAAATATTCGAGTAGTTTTTTAAGAAGGATAAAATATGTATTTAAACCAATTGTGAATCAGTTATTGTGAAATTCGCAATATTTTAACTATGTTTAATTTAAACGATGATATAACGCCATATTTGAATTGCTTAGTACATAAATTATTTGTATTTTGTTGTGTGTAGGAAATTTAAAATAGATCAAACTACTCGTATATATTTAAAAATATGTTCAGTATCTAACGTATTTTACAGCATAATAGAGCAACATATAGCTTTGTTTATTATAATATTATATTAAAATATTGGGAATGTTTGACGTGGAAGTTGTCATACCTGTCCTCGCTGATTCAAAGCTCTCTTCTTCCTCCTCGTCCAGGATCTGCGGAATACTCAGCTGCACGGTGTGACCACGGAAGAATCTAAAGGCTCTGTCCACAAGAAGTTCGTCCAACCGTTGATTGAGCAGCTCGGAGTCCCCAGGAAGATTCTCCTCCTTCACTTCCTGCAGAGGTTCCAAGATGTTCCTCCCATCCTCGGAGCTCTTCACGAACTCCACTCCACCCAGGACCGGAATATTGTCGGCGTTGATGGCTCGATCCGCAAACCTTAAGGCTCTCATCTTGAGGCAGGCAAAGACATCTTGTTGAGACTCGCAGCTCTGATACGCGTGATACACTACTTTCAGACCAGATAAGACTCCATTGTCTAAGTTTCTCTCTTCTTCTTCCGACTCTGAAGAGTTCACCACAGCACCAAACAATGTCAAGAAGCAAACTAGTAGCACTATCCTCATTTGGACCACCATGATTGTAACGTTGATCAGATGGTGTTGATTGTCCGGACTGTGAATGATAAGTGGTGTTATTTGGACGACTCTACTAACATTATATACGCGCCTATTTAATAATTGTTTGCAGAGGTAGCATCGTTTTTAGAGCGTGCAACATAGGGGAGGGTCCTTGCTGCTCCATATTTACTTTACGATTAAACTATTGCAATGTGCGTGTTTAGCCCCAAAGTAACACATACTTAAGAGAATAAATAGCCTAAGTACACAACATTGTCTTACATTCAGTATATAGTGCAAGAACACCCGTGTAGTTATTGTAAGGTACAAAAATAATAATTTCTCAGTTACACAAATGTATTAAGTTCAGTATTATACCCTTTTTTTTCTTTAGTGGATATTAGAGTTGTATTTGACCTGAGATCACTATTTAATTCCCACATATAGAAATTAATTAAAATACTAGTATAATCCTTAATATATATAGGTGCAAGTGAGTTCAGTTGAGCAGTTGATTACCAAATTATGCAGTTATTTAATCAAAATAATATGTTTCATTTAAGTATATTGAAAAGTAATATAATTTATTTATTCCCAACTTTGACTTTGAGTTGTGTAGTTGTTGAGCTGACTACATCATTACAGTCCAAACACGCACACGAGGACCCTCAATTACAACACCAGAGGAATCTCTCTGAGGTGTTCCAACCACTGAACACATCACGTCACTCTAATAAGGTAGGCTACTCAATGAAGTGATAGCTTCTTGTGTCTCAAAATCATATTATCATCAATCTTAGTATAGGAAAAAACATATAATCCAACTGATGTTCTTTTATCTTCCAAGATTTCTATTAAACATTTCTTGAATTCAAAAAGTAAATCCATCATTTTGAGCCAATGAACAAGTTGTTTCAGTGGTAGTTACATTTTCTCCAATACCTGTGGGTACATGTGTAAAAGCGTCGCTTTGGCTTTGATTACATTGCTGTCGACCCGGAAGAGGTTAAAATACTACCCTGATGCATTGAGATAGTATTTTTTACATGTTTTAAAAATCTCCATCCACACGAATGCGGTTAAATTTCTTACAAAAGTTACTGTCATTGTATCTACTCATGAATGTAACTATGCGAATAGCCAGTAGTAACTTATAGCTCATTTGTTCTGGTGTTCAGACGATGGTGAGGTTGTGTTTAGAACCCCGGACAGTTAGACTGACAGTGAATTATCTAGTTGGTTTCCTTCTCTCACTCCACGCTAATACCTTTACATTTCCTACAAAGCTCTTCCATTATAATTCATAACACAGTGGTGAAGTTGAAATTGGGTAATCTGGAAGGGTGAAGAGATTTGGTTTGGTCAAAAAAACAAAAAATAAAATAAGGCTTTAATTAGTGTGATACAAATTTGATTCAGATATCGAAATATTTAATACAGAAATATTAAAAGTATTAAATGATGACACTTAAAATTAGGTGTTTAAGTTTAATAATTAAAATCCACTCTAAAACTTTATTTTAATTACTGGCTTGTGAACTCGGTCTTTGCGCGGGGAATATATAAAATAGATTTATTATTTTTCTTATATAAAACTAGCCAAAGCTTCAATTTTGTTTAAATATTAATCCTTAATTGGTTTAAATGGTGTTAGGAAAAAGAAATAATATACTGATTAATACACAATTTAAAAATAGAGACGTAATCTGAACGCATTTTAAAAGCTGACCTTTCTTTAAAGATTAAGTTAACTCCTCTTTTCTAAATAATATGTTTAACTCTTGTTGATGGTGCTAATAACAAATTAAAGAAGAGTAACACACCATAAATGTTTGTTTAAGAACTATAACAAATTATGGTTAGGCCTATATAGTACTCGTTTAAAGTTTAGAAAAGAAAGTGTTAATTTTAAACTTTTTTAGCTTAATTCAATCTGCTATTTTGAATCTGCAACATTTATTTTTCGTGTTTTTGAATATTCTAAAGAACATTGTATTAAAACCTATTGGAACTAAATTTTTTAGATCCATACACTATTTATAAGTCTCCCAATATCTCACGTGGACAGACAGATGTCAAAAATATATAAAACTATCATTTTCTACATCCTTTAGACAACTTTAATAGATAAGGATTTATTTTACTGCTGATTATAAGGGAATCGAGTTTAGAATCTTGGTCGGGTGTCTTAAGGTGAATTTTTCCTTAATATTTACCTAATCTCCCTTCATGAAAATACAAGTACACTTCCTCTATAGTTTAGTCTTCCTCATCCCTAACACAGTAGCGTAATTAGTTCATCAGCGTATAGCCCGAATGGGTAGTAAGGCGTGGTGCTAAAATCTAACAAAAAATCTTCACAGTTCAAGCTCTTTAATTAAAAAAGATTAATTATTGATGAATTTTAGCAGTTTATTGAGTGACAGTTCATCCTTTGCACAAAAATGCACACATCCAATAGCTAAACCTGCGTGCCAGATACAGTTTGGGATCGTGGCCATTACATCTATGCCTTGTCGACAAAAGCTACACATCATCAGCTCTGGCAGAGTTTTTCGACTCCTAAGATGGAATGGAATATGGACGCCAGAAAAGGCCAGTGTTCTTTCAGTTCTTAGGGCAAAACATTTGTTTGGCCAAAATAAATAAAAACTTTCTCTAGTACACACATAGAGTTTAATGTTCTTTGCATGTTGATATAAAAGTTCCTGAATATCTGTCATGATCATGGCGGCATTATCTAACAAACTATTTAAATGAAGAGAAAAGTTGTCAGTAAATTTCAGGACATTCTTGACATATATCCAACAACAGTAATTGTTGATGTCATCATGTGAATAAAATTAAATTCTATGTTTGTACTGGATAAATATTTTATTTATATTGGCCAAATAATATTTTGTCATAAAAACTGCAAAAACTCCGGCTTTTCCTCACGTTCCTTCCATCCCACCTTAGGTTCAAACGCCAATATAGGTTTGTTTTCAAAGAGTCTCAACGTTGAAATGGCATTCTTCATGGAGACATTAAGGTTTTATGATCACTAAAAACCTGGGATAGGGTTGTTTTCTATCTTTCCAAGAGAGTTTTCAGCCATGGGCAATTGTACTGTACGTGGTTTCTTACAGGGTGTGAAGGTCAACACACTAAGTGTTAAAGACGTTGAAGGATCAAATCTAGGTACTCTGATAACTTTAAAAACATAGTATATTAAAATATTTCGTAACTTATTTATCAAAAATTAAATTATGTATTCTCATTTTGACCAATCTTACTTAAAATAATAAAATGTGACGAGACCTATCACCCCTCTGGGCTTGATCTGTCAGGATAACTTACGGGAGGAGTAAGGTCTCAGGCAAGGTAGTTGTGCGGGCTCAAAATAATATGTAGGTTTGTGAATTTTAGTTTAATAGTAGTTCTAAAAGATGATACAAAAAATGTGATGTTGATCATAAGATACAGAATAAGAAGAATTGACACCCGTTCTCATGGAGGAACTGGCCTAACTTGGAAATACTTAGACCAACCAAGTTGACTGTTACCACGTGGTTCTTCTACTGAGCTCAATCCCAGGACTCTAATCTCCAACGATGGCCCCCAAGTACCAGTACTATGTATTACCTGAAGATGTCACCTGTATCGATAATGCGTTGGATGCCCGTAAGATAGATGGAATTGTGACGCCCTATTACCAAAAGTCAGAGTCTCTTATATAAAGATATAGGCCCCTTTTGGCCTCGCTAGTTTACAAATTGTTATGAATTGTCAGCACTTTACTGCAACCATTCGAGTATGTTACTTCATACATGCTAGCCCTACAATTATAGCACGTACGTCTAATTGAGTTTTGTAGTTCAGTACAAACATTTAAATATTACTCGATGGTCATGGCAAAAGTGAAAAAAATATAATTTTATAACATGCATGTCCAAGTTAAAAATCCTAACTTTTCATGCATCTATAGATTGAAGGCTAGTTTTTTTAGTTTGGGTAGTACTGACATCAGCCTGTCACAAACTGGTTAAATAACTAATTATAGACTAAAATACTAATAATGGGGTTTATTTTGAATAGTCATAGTTAAAGAGCGAAATAACTTAATATAAGCGTTGACTTGCATTGGTCGTTTTGGTATCAAGTAGAATCTATACTCATTCCGTTTCAGCTGTAACATATAATTTTCAAAATTTTTTGAGCTTTCGTTAGTAGTTGACTACACATTTTTATAAATAATTATTTTACATGAAAATAAAATATTTATTAAAAGTAAACAAAGTCAAAAGTGAAAAAAATATACTTTTATAACATGCATGCCCAAGTTAAAAATCCTAACTTCTTATGCATCTACAGATTGAAGGCTAATTTTTTTAGGTTGGGTAGTACTTACATCAGCCTGTCACAAACTGGCCAAACAACTAATTATAGGCTAAAATACTAATAATGGGGTTTATTTTGAATAGTCATGGTTAAAGAGCGAAATAACTTAATATAAGCGTTGACTTGCATTGGTCGTTTTGGTACCAAGTATAATCTATACTCCTTCCGTTTCAGCTGTAACATATCATTTTCAAAATTTTTTGAACTTTCGTTAGTAGTTGACTACACATTTTTATAAATAATTATTTTACATGAAAATAAAATATTTATTAAAAGTAAACAAAGTGGTTCAATCTAAAGAAAATATTGATAATTGAGATTACTAAGAGTATTTCAAATTCGGAAATATGGAAAGGCTGCCTATGCTGCCGATTATTAGGAAATCTGGGTTAGAGTTCTGGTTGAATGTATAAAGGGGGATTTTTCCTAGATCGTTTACTACTCTTCTTCCATGTAAATATGAGTGCACTTAGTCTAGATTAAACCTTCCTCATCCCTAAGCCATTAGGGTAATTAGTACAGATGAATGCAACCTGAACACAAAGCGAGACGTGTCAAAATAAAATGACTGGCGCTAAACTAAATAGCTTATTATTATTAGTCGCTATAAATAGTGTGATACACTTATAACAAGTGAGATAATTTAAGTTTAGGTTTGAAATTATTAAAATTAAAATGTTTTAGCTAGACTATCTATTATATATTATATATTATTTGCATATATAATGAGTTGGTGTCTGTATGTTCCTTTTTAACGCTAAAACAACTGTAATAGTTGCGTTAAAATCAGTCATGAATATAGCTTGGACACCCGGTTAACACCGAGGCTATAATATACTTTATTTTAAAAGCCAATATTTGGTTCATATGTTGTCTCAAAACATGTGATCAATGTTATATTCTCCTATTAAATGTAAAATTCCTTTATTTCTCTTTTACCAAATCAACTCCAAATCCCAAGAATAATACAAAATAAATTTCAATCTTGAATCTAGAGATAAATTTATTTTGTGTTTGTTGTATTATAGTAACATTAGTTGACAAATCATGTTACTTTAAAAAATAAAGTTATACAAAGGTAACGTTCAAGATTTTTATTTGATTTGATCCTACCTTGACATGGGAAAATATTGAGACTAATAGAAGTATTCTCCCATTTAAAAGGCTGATAAAACACCAGAGTAGACATGGAAATAGTAATATAAAATCTTATTTAAATTTGTGTGGTAACAATACCACTTCAAGAACAAGAAACTTTGCAAATGAACTTAGAAATGCCTGAAGAGGTGCACTTCCGCCGTATATTTTACCTGATACATGCGACCGCTTTATCATTACTTCATTTAACACTAAAACAAAGAAAACTAATATCCTTCATATATTCACATTCTGGAGGAAATATATTAGGAGCGTGCATCTCAGATATAGTTAATATCACTACCCTCACATTATTTCGTGAGTTTGATGACTAGGGTGGATGGAAACGTGAGAAAAGGTCAGTTTTTTGTTTGTTTTTTACTATCAAAACATTTTTTTAACTAAAATAATTCTCCATTAGAAGCATATTCTAATATTATACACATGGTGACATCAACATTTCTTGAATATTATGTCAAGAGTGTCCTGAAATTTTATGGCAATTTTTCTTCTTTATTTAAAAAATTTCTCAACTAAAGCTGCTATGCTAGACTAGGCCTGCATAGTAAAATAAACATTAGGGCTTGCTTCTCTTGTTTGTTATTTTATTTTACCAAGTATGCATTACACAACTCTGGACCTAGTGGAGTCTGTTGTATTGAGCCAATATTTACCTAAATAATCATTATTCAGATACATTTTCATTGGGCCTGTATATAAAAAATATTGTTTATTATGAACAACCTAATTTCACTAAAAATTTAATTTTTAGTTATAAATATTACTTGTTTAGTTTTAATTGATCAAACAAACATTTCTTTCTGACTATTATGAATGAAAATCAACCAAACATTAAACACAAGTCACTCTATTATAATATGCAATTATTTATCTTTGGATATGACATTTGAATTTACATTTTAGGTTCTCCTTTCTTTTGAAATACAAATGATATGACCACGAATTAAAATTATTAAATAAATAATTTTTTTAAATTTTTACATCTAGTTTCATATTTAAATGGTTGCGCACATCTCGATTTTTTCACCTATAATTTACCAAACTTTATCTTTCTATCTGATTGAAAAGTACTAAAGAACATGCGAAGAAGGAAAGGTGATTAAATTACAACATGCCATTTTACCTGCTGATGGAACTGGGAAACAATGGATTAATGGTGCTAACAAAACTTATAAATAAAATCTACGAAACAGGATAGCGGCTCAACAACTTACTGGACCTAACCATAAAGGCCCTAAATGATAAGAAACAAACCAAGAAATGCAGTAACCACACGACCATCAGCTTCATCTCTCATGTGGGGAAGATCATGGCAAGAATACTCAACAGGTGACTGGAACAGAAAATACAAAGTGTGATGGGAAAATACCAATCTGGATTTTTAGAAAACAACCAGAGATGCCCCTGATATGCTGAGAATAATTTCAGAAAGAATTCTAGAAATTAAGGAAGAAGTCTACATTGGATTCATCGAGTGGCAAAAGGCGTTAGATAGAGAGACGTGGAAGAAACTGATGGGAATACTCAAGAAGCTCGGCATCAATTGAAGAGACAGGTGGCTTATTGTAAACCTGTACCTTGGACAGCAAGTTAAGATGAGGCTGAATGATGGAGAGACCAACAGCGTAGTGATAAGAAGAGTAGTGAGACTGCGATGATGTTTGTCGTCCAATCAATTCTAATTGGTTGGAGAGTAGCTAGTCAGGGAAGCCCTTGAGGGACATGACAGATTCATGATAAGAGGATGTATCATTAATACAGTAAGAGCCCTTTCAGATGTCTTGCAAGGGACCCTTCAAACGGGTCAAATTAGCAGCGCTTCTTGGTGGCATGTGAGAATCTCTTAAACAGTGCTACTCACACGCATTGGTGTTGCTGCTAAAATTTTAAGTACGTAGGTACCTTATATAGCATGATTTGTGTAGGGTGAACACTAGAAGTTATTTACTAAACTCACTTAAACAATTTAATATATCCGTAGTTGAAGTCGAGTTATTTGACGCTGTCACCTTTAATATCGATTATTGATACCTATAGGATGGCACAATTGAAAATGTAAAATGGTATCACTGTTGCCCACAAAGAAATATGTTTAAATTTTCTCTACTGTCCTTTCAATCGAAATTAGGCTATACTATCAAACGTTGGTGGCACCGCTAGTGTGTGTTTGAAGACCTGCCTATGCACGTTAAAAATATTAATTACACTATCTATTTCTATTAATAGAATTCAGTCTTCAAATAAGCCAAAACTTGGAAAAATATCTTATTCAGAGGAATATTATACCTAGAAATAAGAAAAGAATATTCTGAGTCCACTAATTGCTTTTTTAAAGACCAAATCAGGGGCCGTTTCATAAATAATTTTTTTATGATCTACAAAACAACAATAACCAGTTTTTTTTTCTTATTTTCGGATGTCTAAAAACTCATTTCAAGAGCTTCCAGATGGAATTATCAATGAAATTCAGTAAAAAAAAGACACCATTATGAGGCAGGCCATTCCACCATTTAAAAAAATGGCTTCAACACAGAGGTAAGATTAAAATTTAATTGTTATTAGCACCATGTCTTAGTACCCGTTCGAGTTATAAGTTTTAATTTGATATGTTTTACTATATACATGAAATATAAATTAACTTACATTCATACTAGTTCATTATATGGTATAGGTACAAAATTGCTTGGAGTTATACTCCGGAAACTACTTGTACAAATTATTCTCAAAAGATTAAACAACAAGAATTTGGATAACAAAAGCAACCTCGATGTAAAATAAACACGTGGAGATCTTAGAAATGTGCTGCTGAAAAAGATTTGAGAAATTAAAAGTCCTAAGAAGATGTGTCTGAGAAGAGAACCATTTTGAATGTGATTCTTCGGTACAAATAAAATTTGATCGGACACTTATTTAGGAGGAACTGACTCCTGCATGACGTCATATAAGGCAAGGCTGAGAGAAAGAGGAGGATGATTGGAAGCAAAGAATAAAATTATTGGAGCTGAGGGATGAGGTAGAGGACAAGGTCCATTTTGGAGGTCTAAGCTCACTCACAGTTGAAATTGACCTGTCGTAAGACACTACACCTATAAATGTATACATGTATGAATATCTGTCCAGAATATTTTTATAATCCTCAAAAGCTTACTAACACTAACAAAACTACTCACGCCCATGATCAGAATTTGGATCCTGCTCTGGTGTGTGAACGCAAATCACTCTAATTTGACTAGTTCTCATCTAATAGACCCTACCCCTGCGGATATAATAGATATAGAAGTCGTATGACTCATACAGGTAGACACGTGGCCAAAGATTGGTTTTTCGTTGTTGGAGAGGTAGTGTTTCAAGAACCGGCCTTGTGTATTTATTTTTCTATATGGTTGTGACTATGCAGGGAAACCAGAGCCCCCCCCTTTAATCAATCACGAGTGTATCCGTCTACTGAGTTAAGGACATATAGTTCGATTCTAAGCATTGCTGAAAAATTTATTATTGTTTAAATGTGGATTTCTCCTTTTACTGTGATGAATTAACGTCCTTGGGAATGGTTTTTGTGTCAGTTCTATCTTTAAGTTGGTTAATATGTCGTGTGCTAGTATAATCAATCATTTCATAAAATACACGTTAAATGTATTTTAATTTTTTTTAATAATGGGCTTAGCGGGTAGTAAGACATGTATCAAATCCAAAAAAAGAGTTTTAGGCTACATATTGATGTTTGGAAACTATTCACTCAACGAACAATAATCAATCAATTGTAAGCGTTTAGTAACTTCTTTGAAACTCGCTACTTGTAATTGGTATGAAATATGAAGCAATGTCAAACTTAGTGTTAAAAAACAACAAAATGCTACTTTCAAACAAGTGTTGTTGTTTAGTGTTGACTCGGCGTGTTTTACCGAAAATGAGATGAAGTCTCAGGGGGCGGCCAGACTGAGCGAGCGAGTGAGCGACTACAATATTAAATATAACACATTGGTTGTAATGAGAGGTGGCCAGACTGGAGCGCGCGAGCGAGCGACTGAGTGCGCACGCTTGAAAGATAGAACTGGTTCTATTTTTCAAGCGCGCGCGCTCTACCCGGTACAGTCTAGTTTACAGGTTCTAGGCAATATTATCGTATGTTGGTTCATTGAGTGCTAGGAGAACTTCTCATTTTGACATTTTTATTAATATCGATTGGTTTAGCACACTTGCTACTAACGTTCTAATTTAATTGGTAAGATCATAAATCATACTTATATATATATATATATGTAAAACTGATATGTTAAAATACTTCAATATTATCAAAGTAGGTCTATACAAATAAGAATCACCATTAGCGTGGAGAAAGGATGAGAAAACCACGACAATAAATCACTTGTTAAAAAAAAACCTCAGTTCACTGAGCCAAGATCCGGAGCCTCCTCGTCAACAACTATCGAGAGCTATCTGATAATCACGCGCTCGCCAGTCTGGCCACCTAGTCGCTTGCGGTCTCGCTCGCTCTCACGCTTGTCAGTCTGCACGAATCCTCACCAAGGAGCTGATTGTCTATTTCTAGTCATTATTGTGTGTTGTAGCGGAGTCCTTAAATGGCAACTTGACGGCTATGCTCGGGATAATTTTGTGTAAAGTAACTTAGGACAATTTGAGTGACAGGCTCGCCATGACAGGAAATGGACAAGAGTGAAATACAAGTACAAAGGTACTATCACCGGGAATCGAACAATGTTCGGTGGGCATGTGGGTTGCTGATGATGGTTTCACTTGAACATTTTGATGGATTTAGCTTTTACTTTTTATAAAGTAAGATATTTTCCATCACTTTAATTGTATATATTTAAATGTTAACCATTCAAACATTTTTTCTTTTTTCTTTATATTAAAAGGTATTTAAAATCACATAGGAATTATTCATTCCTCCAACTACTTCAGTTGCCCACACTGACAAGTAAGCTCCTTTATGGGACGGGTTAGCGACACAATGCACAATAGACAAAGACTTAGTATTAAAATTAATATACGACCACATTTACTTAGACGTTGGCAATAGATGGACATAGTTAAGCTGAGGTTAGCGATTGTTAACACTCAACATTAAGTCAATACCTAATCTACACAAAAATGTATTTTAAATATAAGTGGAGGGAGTATTATGTCATAAAATACTAGTACTCAAACATAATAGCATTTTATAAAACATTCTAATTGAATATTTCATAAGGAGTAAATGAATATAATATAAACCAAGACTTAGATATTGTCGTTAATAAATTACAAACGTATGAGTTCAAATAAATGTAATTAATAGATTGAATATTGAGGATAAATATCGTTGTGATTAACACTTTTACAAGTTGTTTATTCTCAATGTTTTCTGTTTTTCCTTAACACACGTTGATATTTAAAATGTTTACCTTGACTACATTTATGTTAGTATTAGTCGAATTGGTCAAATTAACAAACAGGACATAATACACAAATAATTAACAAACTAGTTTTTAAACAAAGTGAAATAAAACATATTAAAACAACAAGTTAAAACATAACTATTCAAAAGTTGGTTATTGCTTGAATTATACAAGTTGCAGTATCCAAATTACTTTATGAAATATTTTGGCTCTATTTTTAAAACTATCTAAGTTTTATCTGAGATTTCTGTTCCCGTTACTTCTTTCAGTGTTCCAGTGTATTATGGGGATTACTGGAACCTTAGTTATTCGACATGTTTCGGTACTCGATTTTTACGTACCATAGTCATGGAAGTCGCTAGGTGATGGAACACAGTGTGTTACCATTATTCGTAGATGTAAATTGACCAATATTCAATCTATTAATTACATTTATTTGAACTCATACCTTTTTAATTTATTAACGATAATATCTAAGTCTTGGTTTATATCAAGCATAATAGCTAAATTATATACTAAAATATTCCTTAAATTGAGAAATATTACCTAGACACGGGAATTGAATCCGGGACCTTTGGCTTAGTACGACCGTGCTCTAACCACTGAGATATCCGGGAATCTTTCCGTGTTCAAAGCCATTCTTCATTCATATTTTAAGACAGAGTCTGTAATGGACATGTGTATACTTAAATATTAAATTATTCAGTTGAAAATAAAATATTCTTTTTACACTTGTATAATGTCAGCGTATTCATAAACAAAAATATATAACATGGTTGTGTAGGGAGGGCTACATTAGATTTTGTTAGATTAAAATTATGCTAGATTTTAAAATATATATTTTAATACGTGTAGTTTAATTGTTTATATTAAGGTAGTTGCGCTTTGTAAGCTGATTGATTGAATGAGTATAAACCAATGCTCAGAACTTTCCCCCGTAACAGTAATAAAAACCAAGAGCCTTGTTTCATTATAAGATTCACTTGCTAATGAGCAGATATTTCCTACAGTTAAAATATCAGTAAGAAAACTACGTACAAAGTAATGAGTATCGTTACACACCGCCTTGAAAAGTGGCAAGCTTAGTTTGATTGAAATACAATTTTAAAGTATAATCTACAACAAAGTAGAAGCAAGGAGTGGAAGTCTACAACCTCTCAGTGGTTTGCTAGTGATGAGAAGATCTAGGTTTGACTCTCGGTCAGGTGTAATGAGGGTGCCTTTTTTTTTTACAAAATAGTTTCCCACTCTTCCACCACACTTATTTGTGTCAATTTCCTATGAATCTTATCTTACTCATCCATACTACATTATAGTAGTAAATATAACTACATTAAACACCTTAGCTACGTCAGTATCATTAATTCTATTGAGATAATAGTCCCAGGTTCAAATCCTGATATAGCCGTAAAATGTGGATTTCATAGTGATAACTTAATGGTATGGTCGCGTGTGGTGTGATATCTTAGTTTAAGTAAGGTAGTATATCAATCGCGGGGTAATTTAATCAGCTGTTTCAAAAAGTACACGTTTAATACTTCAAATAAAATAAAATATATTATATACATGCTGAAGGCTTTGTTCATAAAAATGTTACATTCAATCAATGTGACGCTCTGTCACCCTTTGTACCCCCGTTCATAATTCACCATGGAGTCTCACGCTACGTCACGGTTAGCGTGACTATCATTTCTACCAATTATATTCCTGCGTCAGATAATTTACCCCTAATAAGCGACACAGTTGGCGTTGCTTGCATCCACGTGTTTTCAAGCAATTAGCACGTCTGGGCTACTAGAAATTGGAACTTCCTGTTCATAGTGGATTTAAAACCTTTCGTCGGATTGGTAATAATTCTCTACTGGAAAGCTGCTACAGGGAATCGAACCTCACTACCTCGAAGATGTTCAAATATTTCTTCTTGATGATATTCAACTAAATGAAAGTATTTATTTTTATTGTTTTTTTATTTCAAAATATTTAATTACCTACTCGTAATATTCGTATGTTAACAGTAATATAAAAAAGATAAGGGAATGATTAATTTTGAAAATATTACCAACACTTGAGTGGGAAATAGTTTATGAAAAAAACTCTCACAACACCTCACCATGATTTGAACCCTGGTCTCATCAATGAGAAAAAATACATTTTTTAGTCCACGTGCCGATAATTTAGAGTGGTATTCACCCATAAATGACTTCTAGATATAACAGATATATCTTTTAAATGTTCATTTATAATTGAAGTATATTATCAATATTATATATTCTTGTAGAGGAAAGTATTTTGAAAAGTCTTTCAAACTGTTACCCCCTTCTAGACCATTCACTATCCTTTTCATTCCTATATTGATGACACTAAGATTATAGGGCACTGTTTAGTAGAACATTTTAAAAAGATAAATATATCATTTACTCCTCTTTTTTGAGAGTTCTCCAATATTATACGGGAGTCCATTAGTAACCTGAATCTATTATTTGCGCTCCCACAAATAATGAATATTAATGTTTGATATCACCGAGATTCGAGTAAAAGTCTCAATCTGAAACACAACACTTTCCTATAAAGTAATGGGAACAGTCAATGTAGATAATATTTTAAGATACGGTATACTTTAAAATTGAAAAGTATACTTAAAAAATGAGCGCCAAAACTCTAATTCAAGCGATTAAAATAGGTATCTATTTCAATGCACATTTCAAGATCATTTAATCAATTTTGGAAATTATGATACATACCAAAACATATTTACACATAATAATCTAATTTTTATTTTATAATTCATTTGCGAGACAAAGCAAATATGTTTGTGAAATGGGCTACTTGACCTTTTTATTTACTAATTATAATTATAGTATAATTATTACTAATTATAGTCAATATGTTGATTTAAATTCGAGTTAATGATAGCGACATTTCCAATAACAATAAATGTTTCTCCAGTTTAGAAAAGTAAGCCCCTCAATAAAGAATTTAGGTAAAAGGTCTGCTAGGACCAGCAATTATAACGGTCATTTTGTGATCAGATCAAAAATAAAAAGAATATAAAGTATTAATGCAAACAGAATAATATATTTCTAAACTACTATCGATATTTTGTTTAGTATACATACAATTACAATATTTTTATTAGAACCGCATCTTACTACCCGTTCGGGTTATACGCACTTACGCTAATGTGTAATGGTAGGGTGATTGTGAGATGAAATGGAGGACCTACAGTTTAACGTGGAATCCGAACCACGGTGGAGACCTGGCATTTCACACATTCATAATCTGTGATTAATACATGTCTTGTCAAAGGTGAAGGATGGGTTTGGAAACCAGATAAATCTGTGCCGGGACCGAGGATTGAACCCCGGTTCCCCAGCACAGAAGTCCAACATCTTATCCCTAGACCACCAGGTCATCATATACTATTATACATTTGTGACATAATGTTTATATTTGTTGCACCGTTGAGTTATTTTTAATCAAGGAGAAATATTTTGTTAACTAGTATAGAACACTGCACAAATAAGGGTGTCCATGGTGATGAAAACAAAGAATTAAAAGCTGAAAGTTCGCTTGGAAAAAAAGATTTTCCTTGGAAGTTACTATTTTTGGTGACATCCTGAAATCATAACCTTAAAAATATATGTTTGTTTGTAAAAATTGTTTCAGTAATTTCTTCGTCATTTCAACTACCGGAAAAGGGCTTATCAAATAAAAAAAAGACAAATATGAGAAAGGATAAAATTAATCAATGCAAAAAAATATTTATGTTTAACCTAATATCAATGGTTTGTTTAATAAATATACAAATAATAGCCATACTCGCTTTATATGTTGAACCATTCCACTAAATTAAGAGTTGAATTGGTAGTATATGTAGCAGGCGAGAAATAATTTATTAAATTATTATATACTCATATACAATCAGGGTTTCCCAGGTGATGTTAACGAAGCATAGAAAACAGAAAATTATCTCGGAAAATCAGATCTTCGTAAGAAACTAAGATTTTTCCGACATCCTGAACCCCTAAAATTTAAAATGAGAGTTCGTTTGCCAACATTTGTTCAGCTTGTTCCTCGAAATTTCTATTACTGTAAACAGACATATTAAATTACATATAACTTGGCCGTTTATTCCTAAAACAAGTAAATTGGTTTGTAAATTGTATTCACGCAACTTTATCTAGATTACTATATATCTATTTGAATGAAAGATCATATTTATAACTTCGAATCCTTTTATAAATAGGCCTTTTGTTAAGGATCATAAATAGACTTGGCCACTTGGCTGGTAAAAGGTGCTAGTATATTAAGATTGCAAAACACAGACACTATTAACAAGCAAATATTTGACAGCGTGTTGAAAAATAAATACTATATTAGGGGTGGCCATATACTAAAAAAATGTATTAAACCAGTTTTAATTCCAACGCTGTGAAAAATGTGAGTGCTAAAATGAACAAAATTATTGGCGGACAATTTTCAAGATCGGTATATTAAATTTAAGAATATTATCTAATACTACGTTGAGAACTTTTGTATGCTAACTATAACTTTTATGTAATATTATATTAATGGACAAAAGTAATAACAAAAAGACTAGTCATATATATCTGTAGTGTATCTCGCGTATTGAATTGTACAAAGGAGTTACTTGAGGCTAGCTTTAGCGTGCATGTGTGTTGATGGACTCAACATTTGACCCAAGATCTTCACTGGAGACAGATCTGAACTTCGAGTTGACCTTGTTTGACCTACCTGTGCTACTGCGGCACTAAGCTACATGCCAAGGCTATATTTACAATGACCTTTCAGAAAAGTTACAGTTGGTGATTAATAGACGCTAATACATCTTTTCAACTAGATGAAAAACAATTTTAGGTACAATATAAGCGTTTTCTGCCGCTGTATTTGATGGAAAATAGCATTTTTTTTTTAGATTATTCTTAATATATCTGACAATTTTTTCGCACTGAATTTGTCGTAAATTATTATTATTAGCACCTCCTCTTACTACCCGTTCGGGGTATACGCACTTACGCTAATTTGTAATTGTATGGTGATTGTGGGATGAAATGGAGGACCTACAGTTTAACGTGGAATCCGAACCATGGTGGAGGCCTGGCATTCCTTACATTCACAAGTTGTGATTAATACACGTCTTGTCAGAGGTGAAGGAAGGGTTTGGCATTCAGATAAATTTGTGCCGGGACCGAGGATTGAAACCCGGACCTGCAGCACAGAGGTCTGACACCTTACCCCTAGACCACCAGGTCACCCATTTGACGTAAAATATCACTCTTCTTATATAATATTCTCTTGATGAAAACTATCTCTTCTTTATTCTGAATAAATTGGATTAAATCAATAAAAAATATATTTAAACGAATTTACGTCTTATATATAATGTATATATATATATATATATATATATTTTTTTTATCAATACCAAACCCATTTAATCGTCTCGACAAACTCCAACCCAGGACTCCCAAAGAAGAGAATCATACAATTCCCTACATTCCCACTTCACTATTTGACCCGACAAAGAGGAACACCCAAAGAAGAACTCCCCAAAGATCACAAAACACCATTCTTCAACTTGACTTGACAACGAGGAGCACCCAGAGAAGGACTCCCCAAAGAGCACAAAACACCACTCTTTCAACTTGACTTGACAACGAGGAACACCCAAAGAAGGACTCTCTAAAGAGCACAAAACATCTCTCTACAACTTGACTCGACTAATAGGAGCACCAATAAAAACACTCCTTAAAGAGCATAAAACATCACTCTTCAACTTGACTCGACAACGAGGAACACCAAGAGAAGGACTCCCCTTAGAGCACAAAAATTAAATTCTTCAACTTTACTCGACAACGAGGAACACCCAGAGAAGGACTCCACAAAAAGCACAAAACACCACTCTTCCACTTGACTCGACAACGAGGAACACCCAGAGAAGGACTCTCTAAAGAGCACAAAACACCATTCTCCAACTTGACTCGACAACAAGGAACACCCAGAGAAGGACTCCCCAAAGAGCACAAAACATCACTCTTCAATTTGACTCGACAACGTGGGGCATACAGAGAAGGACTCCCCAAATATCACCAAACACCATTCTTCAACTAGACTCGACAACGAGGAACACCCGGAGAAGGACTCCCCAAAGAGCACAAAACACCACTCTTCAACTTGACTCGACAACGTGGGGCATCCAGAGAAGGACTACCCAAAGATCACAAAACACCACTCTTCAACTTAACTCGACAACGAGGAACACCCAGAGAAGAACTCCCCAAAGATAACAAAACATCACTCTTCAACTTGACTCGACAACGAGGAACACCCAGAGAAGGACTCCCCAAAGAGCACAAAACACCACTCTTCAATTTGACTCGACAACGTGGGG
>CABFWB010005903.1:15795-38972 GCA_902151455.1 Timema bartmani | reverse complement strand
CAATCACCCTACCATTGCACATTAGCGTAAGTGCGTATAACCCGAACGGGTAGTAAAATGCGGTGCTAATAATAATAATATACATGAAAGTAGATTAAGAAACTTTTTAGCTGCCAAATAAAGCACTTTCTAATAAAATGGGTCGATGGCTACACATGTATTTTTTAGATTATTGGGCATGCTATATGAACAAACATGAATGATTGTAAGACGCTTTGACAAATAAATATATCTCCGCCTAATATTGACAAACCTCTCAACTTGAACAACTGCCCTTGTCTGATACATCCCATTGTAAGCAGACCTGACGTTCTGTTGGAGACAAAATTTGTGTGTTTGTTTGTGTTTGTGTTTGTGTTAGGCTCGTGGCGAATGAAGTTAAAATCGATAAAATGTTCCTCCCTCGTAACTTGACATTCTTGAATGGGTCAACTGGAGAATAAGCCAGAATAGTTCAATATTTATTTTTTCAAAAATAGTAGTAGTAGCCTCAAGTGAGGGGGTGAGGCCACAATGACAATACTGCTCTTGACATAGGGAAATGTTTTATTCACAATAACCCCATCCTATCATCCTCTTTCCCCCTAAGCATGATATTTCAAATAAAAAGCATTCGCGAAACAAAAAAAAAAAGCTCTGTACACATGGATGAGAGGTCAACTACGGTAAAAATGGGAAGTAAATTTTGATATTTCAAAAGACTATTTTTTTTAAAAAGTAGACACCTAATTGGAGGAGGAGGCTAGTCACACGAGGTAGTGACGGAATAAATAGTCCGGAGTTCAATGACCAAAGACTATTCTAATTTACACAATTTAATTTTCTAAACTATGCCCAGGCGAATTATAAGTTGTTTCATCAATATGTATCCTTTTCAAGAAGTATGTTTGATAGTCGATACTAGCACTATATAATTAAAATACTATTTATTTTTGTGAATGGGATTGTCTGCTAAGCCTCATATATCTCGTTTTATGTTTATGACATAATATAATGTTATTATAGCTATATTATAAGAGTCCATTATACTATATTAAAGTTAATACTGTTAGAATACAGTAAAAAAGAGTTGTTTTTTATGAATTACAAACATTTTTAATATTTTACTATATGTGCAAGAGTCACGTTTTAAATGAGAAGAAAAGTCATATAAAATTGATAGAGGAACAGCACAGTAGTTTTAATATTCATAAAGTTTATTGTATTCTTTGGTGTCCATCGTGCACTTTATTAATGAAATTATTATACTAGCCCATGACTCACAAACCAACATAGGTCTAGATAAATTACAGTAGCCAGTCCACCGCCAGGTAATTTACCATTATGAAAGTGTAAATCCTAATTTCCTCAAAAACAGACTTTTCGGTTAAGTCAAGAAACTAGTTCGGGACCGTTAGCTCAATAGCCACACATGTTATACCGATTTAGTTCTGATGTTAAAATACATAGTACTGTTATAATCGTAGGACTAGAACTTTTATACATCGATCGACATTTGAAAAAAAATAGTGCAAATTATTTTACATCAAGATATGGTATATTTATACATGTATATCATGCAATATATATTTCTTCTAAACTATACATTTTAAATTTAAAATCATCTATGTCTATTAACATTTATAAATATAGTTTGTGTGTCGAATTTATAATTAAAATTTGTACTCACTTTTGCTTATTGATTTTTATTGTGAACCAAATGAATTAGTTTGATTGGACTACTTCCTATTGGAATTACAAACAGTAAAAAGGAAGTTGCTAAAATATGTTCTTCTTAACGTTATTCAAAGACCATTTTAGAAACCTCAAGTAATAATAATAATAACCAGTGCCCAAATTTTGATGAAATGTCGTCTTTATTTTGGTACAGCACTGACAATGCTCATAAGTACATAAACTCTGTTCATATTCCTTTAGTTATATACATTTATATTTTACTATTGGATCGTTGCAGCGATGGCTGCAGATTATTGTACTAATTTTTTTTACTGAGAAAAGTTTTATAAAGTAAACCCTCATTCATCTTTCTAATTATAGGTTTACTCGTGAAAGGCTATCAACTTTACGTATATTTTTATCATTTAATGTTAAATTTCAATCAATAGTATATCTCTGTGCTTCACACCGCGATGAGAACTTTGAAACGACCCATATCTCAGCTCTCTAACTATTAGTTGCACCGAACCACTCGTCTAAGAATCGAGTTATTATTTTTAAGCAAAGAGAAATATTTTATTTACTTATCTATAATCATACACAAATCATAGTTTCCATGGTGATGTAAGCAAATAACAGATAATCACAGATAATAGAGTATTGCAGATGAGCCACTGCACACACAGAAGAAGACGATGAGAAATTCACTAGGAAAATTGAGTTTTAGTTTTAACAAACTTTTTTTGCTGGCATCCTGGACATACAACCTTTAAAATTAATGGTTGTTTATTAAATTCGGCTAAACAATTTTCTCGTAATTTCAACTAACGGAAATGGACCTATCAAATTATATATAAGATATAAAGAGAGAAAGGAAGTGAGAATGATTGTGTGAGTGAGTGTAGAAATTGAGAGAGTGTGAAAGAGAGAGAATGAGTGAGTGATAGTGAGTTTGTGTGTGTGTGTATGTGTGTGTGTGTGTGAGAAAAGGATATAGTGGGAAAGAGACAGTGTGTGTGTGGGAGATTGTGTATATGAGAGATTTTGTCTATGTGTAAGAGAGAAAGTGTGAGATGGAGATAGTATGAGAGAATGTGAGAGAAAAAGTGTGTGAGTGTGTCTATGAGAGATTGTGTGTGTGAGAGAGAGTTTGTATATGTGAGGAAATAGAGAGTAAGTATATGAAAGAGAGTTTATGTGAAATAGTGTGTGTGTGAAAGGGAGTTTATGTGAAATAGTGTGTGTGAAATAAAGAATATTTGTGATAGTGTAAGAGTGTGTTAGAGAACGTGTGAGAGACTGTGTGAAAAGGTGTGCTTGTGAGAGATAGTTTGTGAGAAAAAGTGTGTGAAAGATAGTGTGTGTGTGTGTGTGAGTGAGAGAGAGAGAGATCATGAGTGAGAGAGTGTGTTTGGTGGCCATTTGTCAAAATCAGTTCAGTTATTTTATCACAATGAAAATTACTGGAAAAGGGCTTTTTCAAACTATATATAAGAGCAGAGGCCAATATTTAATAACAAAGAAGATAAAGGATAACATAAACAATAAAAAATATATTTTTAATCTAATAACATCGGGTTGTTTAGTGAATATACAAATAATTGCTGTAATATTCCTAAAATAAGAGTTTGGTTGGTATTATTTGTAACGATAGAAAAATATTTTATCCAAACATCTACACTCATGCACACATCAGGATGTCAAAGGTGATGTAAACAAAGAAATAAAAGCTGAAAATTCTCTGGAAATATCAGATTTTCTATGGAAACTACTATTTTTACTGACTTTCTGGACCCCTAACCTTTCAAATGAGAAGTTGTTAGTCAAAATATATTCAGAAACTGCCTTGTAACTTCTATTACCGGAAAGAGGCTTATCAAATTATATATAAGTTAGATCATTTTTGGTCATTTTTTCTTGCTTTGCATCATTGTTTAGTCATTTTTAGGTATTTAAATTGAACACATGCCTGAATATGAATGTTACAGATGAGTTGTAAAAACACGACAAGTTAAATGTAAGCTATTTTAACTTACAATTATCGGAATGAAAAGATTTTAGGCTTTAAATGAACTTTGTACCTTGTTTACTTGCGTGTTTAGAATATCAACATTGTTAGTTGGTCACTGCTAATAAGATGGAAAGGAGGTAGGAAGAAGAGGAAGCTATTGCTTCTGAAGCAGATATTTGTAAATAAATCAATGTTAATCTTCACCCGAATGAAAGTTTAGTTGGCAAAGGCTTTTAAATTGAATGGATATATTATATTATATTTTAGTTTCCACTTGTAAAGTGTGCGCTTGATTTATTAATGTGCAGTCATTGTAAGTTCCGTTTTATTTGTATAATTTTCTTGGTAAATTTAAAGACACATTTTTTAAAAAGTTTTTGTGTGATTCTATTGATCATTTTTTGACATTTTATAGATTATCAAAACCAGTGTCCTGATGAGTTTTTTTTATGAAACTAGTTATCTCTATTCAAACCAAATTAATTCAAAGTGAATCCACTAGCGCCAATGAGATTTTGTCAAGTTCCCCCTAGAACAGTTCTAGGTGGTCTGACCCCTTCCTGTCAATATTGAACACCACAGAACCCCCTCACCCTGACTTAGTTGGAGTTAAGCTTATTAAGAAGTCCATCGTAAAGTTAAGAAGGGGACAGTTGGGTTTGAATCTAATTATCGGCTTGCGAGCAATCAAAAGGGCTGATACCGTGTCTCACTTTAGCTCCGTCCTGAATATTCACTGCTCAACCACGTCAACCCGACACCGGCCAAACTGCTACTAACCCACAGTAAAGAGCCGTTATACGAGAATATCTGTTGGATAGGAACATTTAATTAGAACAATTGGGGGAAAACATTCCTATTTCACAACAGCCTTGATTAACAAAACAAATAAACGATACGGTGCATCGCACAGAATTTCTTTTTCTTTTATCTTAAAATAGAGACATTTACTAAAAAAAACCTCTTAAGCTTTGTGAAATCTAATAATATACACTTTTGCAGAAACACTACTCAAAATAGCATAAATGAAATAATAGACACTGTTACAGAAATATTGAGGAAAGAGGAACATCTCTGTCTACCCTTGAGAACCAAACTCATTTCCATATTTCAAAGTGCTCCATAAAAAATACATGTGTTTGGTTATAGCTCAGAAGCCATTGGTTTTATAAAAAAACCATTTGAAATTAAAATATTTTTATGTTTGATAGTAGAACAACTTTACAGTGAAAAACTATTTCATATCTCAAATAGTTGTAGAAATATTATCAAAATTAGAAATTTCTGTTTAGCTCTAAAGTACCCTTTAAGTTATTTTCTATAAGAAAACGAGAGTTTCCATTAATTATAGTGTTAATCAATGCCTGGATATAAGAGTAAAGTCCGATCAAAATATTTTTTTAAAAGTATTTTGAAAAAATTTATTCAATCTATTTTTGCCTTTCAGTAGACTAGCTTTGATTTAGGGTTGGATATATAAATCCAAAGATTCCAAGGGAGAACATTCATAAAACCATAGCTACCAGGTTTTAGTTCAATCGGTGAGATGGTTTTGATCCAGGCCGAGATACAGGCAGACAAATAGACGGACAGACGGCATCGAGCTAAACCAATTTTCAGTTTTAGGGGTCATGAAACCTCAGACTTTTCAAAATCTCGAGTTCGATTTTTTATACAATCATAATATTTCTCTCGCCGAGGGGTTGAGAGAAAGTAAAATAGAAGTGAAACTATTATTATTATTATTATTATTATTATTATTATATTTAGCACCACGTCTTACTACCCGTTCGGGCTATACGCTTGTGAAACTATTAAATCATGTTAAGGTGGGAAGGAAGTAAACGTGAGTCAAGGTTCATATTTTCAAGTATTTAATGACAACTTTTTTTAAAAATAATAAATAGAACGTTGATTTAATATTATCAATATTATCTGTTTACGTTAATCAATCTTCATTAAGGGGTGCATGCAGTTTCCAACATACTCCCCATGAATACCTTAAACCCAGCATAGACACGACAACCAGCCTCTCCAACCGTTAATTCATCACTGGTAAAAGGGAAACTTCCATTTCATCAATTATATATTTTTTGGTCATACTGGAAATCGAACCCGGGATCTTTAACTTACATCCATTATATATTTTTAGGTCGTACTGGAAAATGAACCCGGGATCTTTTAACTTACATCAATTATTTATTTTTCGATCATACTGGAAATCGAACCCGGGATCTTTAACTTACATCAATTATTTATTTTTTGATCATACTGGAAATCGAACCCGGGATCTTTAACTTACATCAATTATTTATTTTTCGATCATACTAGAAATCGAACCCGGGATCTTTAACTTACATCAATTATTTATTTTTCGATCATACTGGAAAATGAACCCGGGATCTTTAACTTACATCAATTATTTATTTTTCGATCATACTGGAAATCGAACCCGGGATCTTTAACTTACATCAATTATTTATTTTTCGATCATACTGGAAATCGAACCCGGGATCTTTAACTTACATCCATTATATATTTTTTGGCCACGCTGTAAATCGATCCCGGGATCTTTGACTTGATAGGCAGACACATTATTGTCTCTAAGCTAAGGCATCAAAACACTGATCTAATAGATAAATCTAGTTCAATTACTTACACATCATAGTCTTGGCGGCCCTTGAATATATTATGTCATGAGCATCACGGGATTTGAACAGTAACTTTTCAAATAAAGAAGTTTTGGTCAAATTACGCAATGGCCATAATGAATATTCAAGAGCTGTTGGGATTGCTATGTGTAGATAAAAAAAGTGTTTTGTCACAAAAAGTGTAAAAATAGGGACCTTAATTCGCATCCTTCTTCCATTCCATTGTAACTCTGTGAAGGCTCTGAGGAGGGTGAGAAAAAGTCACGAGACACAGGCCTGCCAACTTCTTGTGTTGAGCTATTAAGCTTATTTTATTCAAAATTAACAGTTTTGTGTCGAGTGTTTTATACTGTAAATATAACAAAATTTAGTCTGAAAATTAAAGATTTAAATTAAATCTTCATTAAGATCACCAAGAACGTATGGATTAATTATATGGTTCCGATTGATGAGTAACTTGGACAGGTATGGCAAAACACATGCCAACTATATGAAAGATTCTGTTATAATTTGAAAAGTCGTTTTAAAAATTAAAACATTTACATAGTAAGTAACATGAAATTAATCTGTCCTATTTTAATTGAACTATTTTATACAAACATCAAATCAAAGTAAGCCGACATATTTAATTATGCTAAAATATAAGTTATAGTTAAATATTTGTTAATTTCTATTATGAGTGTATCAATGCCCTCAGGTTTGGGAACTCGAGGTTGGGAACTAATAGATTCGTTTCAACTCAAAATTCTTGATAGGAACCTCTGGACTCGAAGAAATAATCAGATGTTGTTAATGAAGACTTATTTTCTTAAACTTTTATTAAATAAAAACAAAAGTATATTACAAGTTCTTGGTTCACATGAAGAGAAATCCAGCCCGTGCTTCTACTTACATTCAGTATGACAGTTATTAAAGAAGAGCTCCGATTCCCAGATATCAGGGGTTTATATACCTCCCCTGTTTATCTGTGAAAGTTTCTAGCTATGCAGTACAAATGGTTCAACCAACATTTCGTGAAGGAGCATGTGACTGGCGTGATTTCCACTGTTTGCTCACTTTTGACTTAAGGACTCACAGTATCAACTCTGACTAAGGAAATGCGTGGTAAGAAATTATATCACACAGTTCCCAAATGACTATAGTCTGTATGACTTAAGCTTTACTTTAAATATATAGTTTAACACCACTTGGTTACACCCTTTTTTTTTTGTATAGCGTTAATATTACAATAAGTGTAACATTAACATATTAAATACCTTTATTTACCTGGTGGTATTGTGATTATTGCTTTAAGGGGTTATAATAATTAACTGAACCCCTAGCTATATCACAATGTGGTATTTTATGAGTTGACTAATTTCAAACATCAGTCCTTCTATTTTTGTTTTTTCGTAAAGTTAATTTTAGTAAAACTATGACTCACATCGTTGGTTGTATAGACCGATTCGTCACTGGCTTCCATTCATAAAATTCCACCATAATATGAATTATGTCATGATCTTATCGTTGTGCACCCTTACTGCGCTGTTTACATTCTTTGTTACGATTCGCACATCACGCACGGTAAGGTTATTTTTCATAATCCTGCTACGTAAAGATGGTTTTAATGGCATCGTGTTATGAACCTATCAACTCTCCAAGACACGCCACCGACACTAACAGTAAAACCGTCCCAGTGTTTCAGTTAAAATGAGTGCTAGCATAAGATTTATGAAGACAATAGAATAATCTGGGTAAATTCTGTATTATAATAGAACGCTTATCATGAATGAACCATACCATGTACCCTGGGTCGTTGGTTAATGGTTAAACCCCACCCATAGTGTACTCACACACTTCGATACCCAACAATAGTCCTGGTTCTAAGATATTATACATTCGAAACTACAAACGCGACTGCCCATTCATAGGAATGAACCCCTGACGCTCTACGCCCGTGACGTCATATGGGTACAGAGACATCTCGTGGTGAGAGCCGTGTACTTCGACCATAACACTGTGGCGTACTTGGAACAGTTGCAACAGTCTTAATACTTATTTTTGGAATTTAAGTTTGAATTAATATTTAATTAATATTTGGATTTTAAACTGAAGTATCACATTTAATTTCTCTTTTGTTTTAAACTTTGAATATCTCCTACAATTTCTCTTTGGATTTCAAATAGAAATATCTCATATAATATCTTTGGATTTTAAGCTGAAATATCTCCAATCATTTATTTCTCTTTGGATTTCAAGCTTAAATATCTCATATGACATTTCTCTTTGAATTTAAAGTTGAATTATTTCATATAATTTATCTTTGGGTTTTAAGTTGAAATATCTTGAATAATTTAACTTTGGATTTAAAGTTGAAATATTTCCTATAATTTACCTTTTGATTTTAAATTGAAATATCACATATAAATTCTTCTTGAATTTTAAACTGAGATATATCCTGTAATTTCTCTTTAAATTTCAAGTTATATTTTCACTTGAGTATGAAGCTAGACATAAAACAAGTGATTAATATATTAAATAATACATTATATATTATAGATAATAACAGTTGCACACGTGGTTTAAGACGTCAGTTTAGCAATATCTGTTAATTATTTTTAAAAAAATTCTAGATGGACTGGTGTGCTGTTTACTATTAATTGTGGTATGTTCAAATTCAAATCACTTGGGATTAAATTTTGATTAGCTGTAGTATTAAAGCGATTATCTAAATTTAAAAAAATATACATATATTGCTCGGGCTAGGTTCAAAGAATATCCCCACTTAATCTCGTTAAAATTGGTTCATACATTTGGCAGTAATCGCGTAACAAACAGCCTGACAGAGAGAATAAATACCAAATGGTCAGGTTAAAACTGGACCTCGATATACTCAGTCAAGCATAATAGTATATAATATGCTAATAATACAATTTAAAACCATAATAAAAACATATCTTCCACGTGGATGACTCGTTTGTCTCTAGCTGATCGATAATGTAGACGTGGCTCAGTGAAAGTTCAATAAATAGCCTTTTGGGGGGAAAGGAAAAAGGGGCATCGTAAGAAAGGTTGAAGAAGCGAAATTGAAGTTTCCCAAAAGGATCGTTTGGAAGAGAAAACGACAGTTGGCCGCCAGGATCGCAGCCGAATAATAAAACGAGATATTTCAATGGAAGGGAAAACAATTTTAAAAGGAGCCTTGTATGTCCTTAAAACTGAACTGACTTTTACTTGTGTTTATAATGTATGAAAAATAAACTTGAAAAATAAAAAGTATTTAAAATATAGACATATAGATTACCACTCTCCTCCCTAAATAAAACTCACTTAGACTTTATATATTATTCATGGGATTAAATATTAAATACTTTCTTTTAAAAATAAAATATAAACGATCTAAAAATGTGTCTATATAAAAAGGTTATATACCTATATATATATGGTATATTAATAAATAAATATGAATGTTTATATAAAGATATATGTACACCCTAAATGGAATGTATATACATGGCAACATATAAATGCATATTATATATAAAGTCTGTTCAGCGTAGGAATTGTTTTCTAAAAGGCCTTTTCCCCTACCAGAAATCTATTATATAGTAGGATAATGGTAGGAAAAAAGACCTTTCAGAGAGAAATTCCTACCGTGAATGGAGTATACATATTATATATAGGCTTAAATACTATTCAGGTTATATATACAATGTACACAGGTTGTTTAGAAACTCATAGCCAAAACTGCACATATGTCTTGTTTGAACCAAAAGTAATACAAAATCCCAGTAGAATTACATCCGGAAAACTATTCTAATACCATTCAATAGTGTTCTAAGTTTAAGGCGTATAGGGCTGGGAGTTCAAAGCTGTGCAAGCATGCGTGTACAGCAAGTGGAATTATAGATAGGTGCGTGGCACTGCACTCGTAGTGCTGGCAAGCACTTTCTGTTACTTAGTACCTTTAATGATGACCCTCAGAACGTATTCACATTTCTAGATGGACTGGTGTGTTGTTTACTATTAATTGTGCTAGGTTCTGCTGCCGTGATCCAAGATGTTGAGGTGTTTAGTTCCGCTCGCCTAACTCCTATGCAACCTGTTGTACACGCATGTTTGAACAGTTTTGGACTCCAGATGCTGTACGCTGAAACTTTGAACACAATTAAATGGTATTAGCATGGTTTTCCGGATGTAAGTGTATAGGGATTTGTATTATTTTTGATTCAAACAAAATATATGTGCAGTTTGGGCTATGGATTTGCTGAACAACCTGTATATGTATATATTGATTTTATGACTAATTAAATATATAAATATAGACTGTAGGTATTTAGTAACATTGCGGGGTTTTGGGGAGAAAATCTTTTTCAGTTTCATTAGCTGTTATTCCTGACTATTTTTAACTTGAGTTTCATCATTCACTCTAAATCTAAAGTCAGAATTCATTACAAATATCAGAAGAAACTTTGTCAGAAATAATTTAGTGTAAGGGAGTTACAACAAAAAATAATCAGTATATATATATATGTAGTATCCAAATAAGTAAGTTTTCAATAAACTCTCTATATAAAAAATGTAGAAAAAATTTAACTAATTTTTGTTTTGCTTTTTAAACGTTACAATCATAGATGATTAAATCAATAATGTTGTAATTGACTGGTCACGTGATATGTATAGAAGCTAATAGAAAAGTGGTGGAAAATTCTACTAAGATGCGTCAACTTGGAAGAAATTGCTCGTGACAGTGGAAATTGGATTCATTCGATCCAGAATCATTAGATTTGGCGGCTGTCTTTTGTATTTGATGTAGGGAGCCACTAGGTCCCAAAATAACTTGGAAATAATTAGATAAGAATTAAATAATGAAATTTACTTTTCAAGAGTAGCGTGTGTTTTATTAAAAACACAAATACCAGTAGCAACACGCTAGAATTGTAACAACCATACATTTTTTCTTAGAACCTCGTCTTACTACTTTTTAAGGTTAAACGTATGTTCTAAATAGTTATAAATGATAAGGGAAAATTTAGAGGAAATGTAACTTAATTTGCGTGGAGGCAGATTGGGGAAGTTCTGAGAGGAGAAAAAAATCTCACAGCCCTCCAGTTCCCCATCCTTAGCAGGCCAGACTAGATGAGCTTGACATTTAGTCCACGTGACCACGGAAGAGATGTTTAAATGAGTAAAAATAAATATATCTCTTAAATCAGGCATGTCAAACTTGCAGTCCGCTAGCCGCGTGTGGCTCAATTCATGATTCTGTGCGGCTCACAGTCCTGCTGATAAACCAACAAACAGTGTGGCCTGATTCTCCTTGTTATAGGGGTAGTAGAAATATATCATTTAGGATTTGAAAATTGAACATGATTCTAAAAAATGAAGTAAGTAAGGTAGGTGTAGCAAAATTTTACTCTTTACTCACTAAATATCGCTTTTTAAAAAATTGTTAATACTGTGCAACAAATATGTTCAATGTTTGTCAGCACTTAATTATTTGTACAGTTATTTTAAATTAGTTGAAAAATGATCCCTGAACAGTCACATAAAACCCAGGACCAAAGGTTTAGCATGCCAATGCTCTCACCACCGAGCTATCTAGGATTCGTCCCGCGCTCAGGGTCATTCTTCGCTTACAGCTAAAGGCAGAATCTGTGATGGACGTGTGCATCCGTCAGCTTCATATCGCGAACTATCAGATACCACAACCATCTGAGGCTCGGGATGTCTGTTATGCTGCCAATGATGCAATACAAGATTGTAACTAGTAGTGAAGGATAACCCTGAACACGTGACTAGTCCTGGGTAGCTTAGTGGCGCGTTAGGCCAAAGTCCCGGGTTCGATTCCTGTGTCCAGGTGTCATTTTTCAACTAATTTAAACTAAATGCAATGTGTTCCCTCTGTACGGATAGTTCCGTAATCACAGTGATTTACAGCCTGTGTGTTGATGTTTATTTGAAGAGTTGTTTTTTATTATAAAAAGAAACAAGTACCTGCTTATGGACATTTATTGTCCACAATATGAAATTAACTTGAACACAAGATTAAAAGCCTATCAAAAAGTGTATTATTACTGCGGAAAAAATAGACGGTGGATCCTAAAGTTTTATATAATCTTAGTTCTCCTTTTTTTAGTTAAATTATAATTAATTTACTTTAAGATGCTGACAATGTAAGTTTTTTTTTTAATTTAGCTCGCTCAGTGTTTTTAATTTTCCCTGTGACCCTAACGATAAAAAATAGTTAGACACTCCTGCCTTATATCAACATTTTGTATCATCGGGTAGTACAATTTTCCACATCTCTTAATTTTACCCGCGCTCTCATGGGAGTCAGACCATCCTCGGAGTGTCTTCTAAATTAACAATGACTTATTAAAGGGGAAGTAGCCCCTTGAAATGTTAGTAGGTGAGAGCTTCATCGATTTTTCTAGAACACATGAATCTCGTATGAGTATCTTCCTCGGCCTCCCTAATCGTTATTCCTACTCAGCGGCTGTTACTAAGGACGAAACGAGGCTTAGACAAATTGCCACGATGCGAACTTTTACGCGCAAAGAATGAATTAAACAAGCAATTTACATGCAACTCGCGACAGAAAAAAACCTTTGCAAAAGGAAATCACAACCATTTTAGAAAAGGGAAAAAAAATACCCCCATCATCAAAACTTCTTTTGAAATCCACGCACATTTTAATGAAAATATGGCATTATAAATTTCTTAACGCAGCTCTCATACAATTGTAATCTAGTTTAAAAAAAAATTAAAAACATTTTATTTATATAAAAAATAGTCTTATCTGCACTTTCAAACCACGTTCAAATATAATTAAATTGAACATTTTCGTTTTGACAGATGATATTTTTTTCCCAACAAATGATTTAATGTTTAAAGAACACTCTTTTCAAATGTTCAAACCAATATAAAATGTAGACTAAATATTTAATCCGAAAATGTTAAGCTATTTGTATTATTTTATTTTATTCCCCATTAAAAGATTGTAAATCAAATCACTAAATAATATTTGTAATTATATAAATATATTACATGCTCTATGGCAACATATATATCAAGCCACCTGTCAAAATAAATCACAATCAATCAAGATTAACATTTTTGTGGCTTTTAGAAGGTCAAGTCAAGCCTACTCAAATTGTGTACATACAAGGTAATTTGAATTTTTGCCAATAACAAAAATACAATAATCTTTAATCCCATTTTTTCAAATCAAAGATTTTTTAATAAATAAATTTAACTAAATAATCATGTCCACAGTATGATAATTAGAGTTAATCTACTTATAAGTATACAAAAACTTAACAAATTTTATTGAAAGCACCTTGTTAAATCTGTTTGCATTGAATTAAAAATCATCTTAGAGATAAAAAAGTTATGAATTACTTCAAATTTTGAATAGAAAACAATGTAAAAATCCTAGGCTCACTTATCGCCTTTAAGAGACATTGGTTTGTATCCCTGATCGATAGATCTACGTCCTTATAAAAATAATAACAATAATAATAAATAAATGTGGCAGTATATTTCTGAAGTAAAGTAACCAAGTTAAGATGTTTTATGCTTCAAATAAAGTGACGTTGAAAGATTGTGTAACTTTAGTAGCTCGTTATGTACCAGAAAACTAGATTTGAAATCAAAGAGAAGTTTACATTTGACAAATTACTTGTCTGTAAGGCCAAATTATCAGTAAAAAATTTTCATAAAAATATCCTCTCCGGTGTCCACTTCGTTTACCCAGAAAAAAACAAGCTTACATTGAATTATTTCACTATGGAGTAACATATAAGATAGGGCCATAGTGCAATCAGTCAAGGTAAGACTTCTACCTTGCTTGGTTCCGCTAAGATAAAGCCATAATGTAACCAGTCAAGGTGAGACTTCTACCTTTGTTCCACTAAGATAGAGCCATAATGTAACCAGTAAAGGTAAGAAGGTAAGCTTTCACCGTAAGCTGAGGATACGCTACATTCTAAAAATTGATAAAAAAAGACTTTAAACACAAAGGTTCAATTAAAACCCTTCTTACCTTATTATGCAAGCAGTTAATGTGATATAAAATATATTTTTAAAATATTATTTCAACACTCCCAAATTGTCGATTAATTTTTGTATCTATAACTTGCAATAATTGAAACAAATTTGAATATGTATAACATATTCTATCACTAAACATCTTGCATACACCAACACCATAAATATTAGAAGTTAATCTTCTAATTTAATTATCTTTGTATGTATGCATAAAGTAATGAAAATAATTAAAATCTAAAGTACTAACTAATAATTAACAAATACACGAATCCGTACATGCGAAATAAATGTCAAGATAATCTAGTCTGGTTCCCAACGATGGGGAAGTAAGGTTTCGAATCCAGGGAAGGTAAATTAATGTTTTTTCTCCACGAGTTGTTTTCCACTCTCCTTCCACGCAAGTAAGGGTACATTTATTTAAATTAACTTCTCCCTATTATCTACCCCATTAGGACAATTAAAATTCAGATAACCCACTTAGGTGGTCGCATGGGGTAAGGTGCTACTCTCGCAGTAGAGTGGACTGCCGAAGACGAGGAGATCAAGGTTCGAGTCTCAGTCAGGTGTAATGAAGGTGGTTTTCCCAAAATGATTTTACACTTTCATTCTCTCTGAAAATTCAAGTAAATTTCCTATAAATATAACTTTCCTCATCCCTAAAAACCGTTAGCCTAATTTTTACATAAACAAATAAACCGAACGGGTAGTAAGATGGTGTGGAATTTTTCTAAAATTTTATTTGAGAGATTTTTTACGTTCACTTTCTAAATTGTCTGATTATATCAGTACACGATTAAAAACTAACTTACATCTACAGCAGACACAAAACCCAGACCCCCGGTTGTTAATTCATCAAGGTTAAAAGGAAAAACAGTATTTCAGCAACTATACGTTTTTCGGCCCAATCGGGATTCAAGCCCCGGACACTTAATTTAATAAGCAGACACGCTACCGACTGAGCTAAGGCATCCTACAGCGCCACGGGAAAAAATAAAAAGGTACCCTACGTCTATAAATGTTTCCAATACAGTAGTGGCTAAAGCGAAAATGGTTTATTGACATTTATCTGTTGAGTTTTATTTTCGAGATGACTCCGTAAGTCTGACAGAAATGTCCATCTTAAGTAACAGTCGATACCAGTAATGGTTGCAAGAGAAAGAAAATCAAAGCCGTCTTCTTTAACAATCTCAAGACTTCTTTTTTTATCTTTTTTATCGTTTGCGATATTCCTTAGCGTCGCATTACGTATCCTATCTGCGCCTGAATGGAAGGCGTCGAACTGTTATCAATGCCCATTCGCCAGAGATGTGTCCTCCGAGCTACCACTAGAAATATCACCAATATACATATATTTTTAAATCTTGTATATTTATGTTAGTATCAAGTTACTTTTAAAGTATACATATTTTAATCAATTTCTTAAATGCATTTTTCTTACACTATTTATAAATAACATAAGCTACCTATATAAATTATTTATCAATATGAACTAGATATATATATTGTTTTTTTAAATGCATTTTACTTTCTTAAATCAAGAGAAAGAAGTGTTATCGTGAAAATTCTTGATCTAGGGAGTATGATGACGTTTTACCAATGTAAAAAGAATAGAAGGGGGGCGCCACTTAGAGGAATTTGATTAAGTCATTGCTTACGTATATATATATTTTACATAAGTGGAGTAATAAAGTTAATTGGCAATTGATGGTCATTTTAGAGGTTCCTTTATTTGTTAATTTATTACTTAAACTTCCAAAATGTGACCTGATTTTTAACAACTTAGTTTGTATTACATATACCCTTGCGTATGTAAAGCACTGGCTGGTGTACTGAGTGACGTCATACGCTCGACCAATCACATGTCTTTCTCCATCTGGCACTACGGTCTTTAATATCTTTACATAGGACTTTACAATTGTGTCCGTCCCTGGACACATGTATGAAACTTTTGATGGAATTTGTTCAAACTTGATATCTAAATTTATAGGGATGGTTTTTTATTTGATTAAAATATATTATACAAAATATGACAATATATATATATATAGTATATGATATATCTAATTTTTCAAAGGTATATTTTATGATAAATATAAAACATAATATTATATATGTCTTTCTTATTAAATTAATTTTATAGTAATTTACCGAAAACTGATTTTTGAACAATTTTAAATTATTTTAATTAACTCGAACGATTTAATTCAAATTTGGTATTGAGTATTTTACATGATCAATAATAATGTTTGTTTACTTTTTTAAGATAAATTAATTTTGAAATTGTCCTTGAAGACTTAATTCAAAATGGTTGTAAGGAAATAGTTTTTTTTATAATAAATAAGAATATATTTTTATTTTTACAAATTAAAAATAATTTTAGCGTTGTTTACAAATAACTCGTTTTTGAAAATTTGATTTTTTTAAAAGTATGTTAACACTTTGGCTCACAATTTATGTATGAAGAGTGTTTATAGTTATTAACAAGATGCTGTGTCTGTTTTTATGAAGAAACCCTATTTTTATGTAATCTTATTGAAATCTCATTTTTTAAAATTTTCTTCCAAGCTATAATACACAATATTAGATGGTTTGTGCGATTGTGCTGTAACATTATTTTATTGTTGTAGTTGTTACATAAATATTTGATGAAATTAACAACCAGTGCTTCTATGGTTGAATGGTCTAAGGTGTTACTCTCACGATGGACTGGGTTGTTAGTGATGAGGATATCAAGGTTCAAATCCCAGTCGGATGTATATTGAAGTTTTTTCCCCCAAATGGTTTCTAACGTTCAGTCCAAGCAGATGTGGGTATATTTCCTCAAAATTCTAACCTACTCATGCTTACCCTATTAGTGAAATTAATCCAGGATGGGTAGTTAGTAGAGATGAAAATGTTCCGCAGTGGCGGCTTGCGGTAAAAGGGTTGAATTGCAAAGTCCATTATAAGTACCCTACGACAAATATTGTGTTAAGGGATGAGTGGGTTGATAAGGAGGGGGCGATAAGGGCCACGGGGGAGAGGGGAGGACAAATGTTGTTAGAAAATACTTGAGCCAAAATTAAACATATTTTAATTCGCTTACTGATGATCATAATATTGAAGTATGAATATAACGTGTCTAGAAATTCTTTCAGTCCTTAGTTTATTTATGATTACTATTACCCTACTATTACGCCTCGGTGGCGTAGTTGGCTAACGCGCTAGTCGTGTTGATTCCAACTGCCGAGAACGGGGAGATCGAGGTTCGAATCTCGGTCGGGTGAACTGGGGGTGGTTTTTCCTAAATTGTTTTTCACCCTCCCTCCACGCAAATGCGTGTTCACTTCCTCTATTCAACCTTCCCAATTCCTAATCCATTAGGGTAATTAGTACTTAAGCGTATAATGCGAACGGGTAGTAAGACGCGGTGCTAAATAATAATAATAATAATAATAACAATAATAATAATTTCAATTTAATTTCAATTTCCTTTATTATAGTGCCGACCAACAGTCGTAAGACCTATAACAGGCCAGCACTGAATAGCACACAACTACATACCCTACAATACATACATTTACATAAGAAAACATGATAGACAAAAAATGGCCAAATAATGCCATATACCGATAAACAACCACGAGACAAAAAAGTAGTTAATAATGATAAGAATAAAAAGTAACATTAAAAATAAATAACCAAATAGTGGTTAAAAGCAGTAACATTATGCAAAAAATAGATCAGAATATTGTAAACTTAAACAATGTAAACTTAAATAGTATTAAATAATATAGGCAGAACCTCTACAAGATAAATTATTGATATGGGATATCCTTAAATAACTCTCTGAGTTTAGCTTTCCTTTTATGATAAAAGTCGAATTCGACAAATCTAGAATTGGCACTATGGATACAACGACCTATAGGGCTTACCTTGTAAGAGCTATTAAGAAAAAATAATTTTTGATTACGAGAAGCCCGAGAAGGGATAAGAACGCCTACATGATCAAGGGCAAATTTGCAAGAAATTATGTTATTGAAAATATTAAAAACAAAAAGGGCATCACAATAAAGTCTACGCGAGAAGAGAGTTTGGAGCCCTAATAGGTTTCGAATTCTATCATAATCATAATAAATCCGGTTACTAAAGTATTTATCATAGCATGCAGCAACAAATTTTCTTTGAACGTTTTCTAACCTAAGAGAGTCAGTTAAGGTAATGGAATTCCAAGCAACAGTAGCATATTCTAACTTAGATCTAACCAGGGCATAATACAGACATAAAAAACAGTCAACTTTCTTAAATGATGAAGTAATAAATTTAATAAGCCCAAGTAGTTTCAATGACTGGGAAATGACATGGTCAACATGATAGTGGAAATAAAGTTTGTTATCCAGGAGGACACCAAGATCATTAATACAAAGGGTGCGAACTATGTTATCACTGCCCAATTTATAAGTAAAAAAGAAATAATAATAATAATAATAATAATGATACTTCTATTGCTACTAATATTACAGGGTATAAAACTGGACTCACGAGAGTAAATTAATAATTAACATTAAAAAAATGCAAACACTGCATATCAGACTTCCGCATGTTATAAAGTATAAATTAGATATAAATGGTAATTGCTTAAATTGTTTACATAGTATGAATTCGTGTAGTTGTCCAAAATTTACGCAAGTTGAAACATATATTTATCTTGAGCTAATGATTGATTCTCATATGAAATGGAATACTCAAACAGACATAATAAGTACGAGTAGGAAGCTAGGGGTGGAAATGGTTAATATATGTATACTAAAACAATATGTTACATTTAATATTCTAAAAATAGCTTATCACGCGCTAATCGAATCGCATATAGGCTGTGGTATTATTTCCTGGGGAGAGATGAGTGATGTTTCTAAAATCATGAATAAGGAGTGGAAACCATTGACGGTAAGAAAACATGTATAGATATAAAATAATAATTCAATACTACTATTCATAAACATATAAAACAAAGACAAGCTTATAATCACAACACCAGGAAACGACAATATAAAATCCCTTTATATACTTTATGAATAAATACGGAGAACAGCACATTAAAATAATAATACCGACTCTTTTTAACACGATACCGGATACTCTTTTGAGAATAAATAAAATATCAGTCATGAAAAGAGAAATAAAAAATGGATTATTGGATCACAAATTTAAAGAAATTATATAATAGGCCCTACTAGAGTGACTAAAATTAATATGACAAATAAGCTATGAAATGGAGCTAAGATTGGTTTTTGAATACTAAATAAAACGTAATGTAATAGATTTAATAAACTTAAATTAAGTATTAGAATGATTATGCTATGTTGTAAGAATATACTTAGAGGAATGCAATGTATTCATTATATCTTTATACTATTACATGTATATTCGACATTTAAGTTAAGGCACCAGCTGACAAGTACATTGTGCTTAGCTAGACCATATTTAGTGAATAAATATGTACTCCTGTTACATTAATAAAAAATAAAAACTCTATTACCACTAATAATAATAATAGTTTAAATGTTTCCAAAACGGAAAATTTTCCGTCAGACATTTGTAGTTGTAAGTCTTACACAGACACAAACAAATTAACAGAAATAATTGTCTGACAGATAATGAGACTTATTTGATCACGGAATGCCAAAGTTTGACCTGTGTCGGCCAAAGGTTTGATTTAATTAAGTGAAAAAATGAGAGCCCAGACATGGAAATTGAACCCGGGATCTTTGGCTTTGAGCGCTGATGCTTTGCCACTCAGCCATTCTGGTCAGCTATCAAGATTGATCCTGTGGATATCCATTACGTATCGGTTTGTGATACACATTAATTAATTAAAACAAAGATGGGATGCATGCACAAAGAAATTTCTTATCCTCTAAATTTAATAAAGAACTATTATATTAAAATTCACCCACTCCTCTCTATCCTCTAATCACGGATAATGAAAGTAATTGATCGTAAGTATTGTAAAATAAGTCAAAATAAAATCCATTAATTCTATGCGGTCCCTTTTAATTTTTCATATAAAAAAGAGGATACTCTTTTTTTACAACTGAATATTTAATAAGCTTAATATCGAATCAAGTCTTATTTAAATTTTACTTTTACTCATCAGAAGAATAATCGTACACAATTACATTTTTTGTGAACCTCTCAGATTAGTTCATTCAGACATACGAATATAAACCAGAACCAAAGTTACCTGTCAAAAGACCCTTTTAAAAAAAAATTAAAATACATTAATTATTATCTTTCCGATTTTTCATTTGACCATTACTCAACCAATTTAGTATTTTTCACTATGAATATGAATCAACAATATGAAATATATCTCTCGTTTTATTTTATTTTCACTTTCTCTAATATGGCGAGAAGAATCGTGCCGTGTATCGCCACAGCTTATCTAGGTGTGTCCGTCGTAAGTTAACACGCATAATGTTGACATGGATGTTATCAGGGGAGAAGCTGCGTTGCTGTGGATATAAATGGTTCACAATTAATGTGGTCCATTTTACACTTCATCCTATAAAATAATATGATATATGTTTGTAGGACAGGATTTTTGTTTTGTATGATGTTATATGGCTCCACGCAAAACTATTTCATTCCTGGAGAGCTTGGTGTTTAGAGCATTGGTGTATTACGACATAGGTCCTGTGTTTGATTCCCATGTCCATGTGTCATTTTTCAATTTAAAGAATATGATATTAAGATGCGGTTATAACTGAAATTAACAACTATAATAGCTTAGATATTTAACACATTATTTAAATGAAGTTAATAAAAGTTATTGTGCCGAACGGAAGATGTTTGTTTGGTAATCAAGCTTTAAACAAACTTATTTATAGAGATTTAAATAATATCCCTATGAAAATAAATTTCACAGTGCACTACTCAGATTTTCTCGCTATTTTACCTAGAAATATATATATTTACTTAAAAATTGTAGGATGTGTGAGACAAAATTATATAGGCTACCTAGGTGCATATACATCATGTACAATAGAGCATCACATTCTACCTAAGAGCATAGTTAAAATAATATACACTATTACAGAAACAGCTTGAAAAAAATAAGTAAACATCTCGGTACAAAAAAGAGAATATCATTTGACTCCCCAGTTTTCTATTTAAATGTGAACATTTTCTTATAGCTCGGAAACTATTGGTTTTATAAAAAAATACTTCATATAAATTTTGTGTTAGTAACTCTCCTACAACCACAGAGGTATAATCAAAATATGAGATATTCGCGTATGTAAAGTAGATACTTTCTAAATCATAAGTCCGTTAATATACAATGTGCCATTAGTTTTTAATGTTAAACAGTGTCTAGATACACATTTTGATCATAAACGTTAGAGCTGATATCGATAAAATATTGTTGTTTTTTTTATTTCTGCCCTTAGGTAAACTACTCTTAATTTTAGGGTCAAATATAGAATTCCAAAAACTCCTACAAAAGGAACGTGTTAAAACACTAAATACCAATTTTTATCCCACTCGGTAAAATGGTTTCAGCTGTATGCAGATATACAGACACACAGACAGCATCGCTAAAACTACTTTTCTGGTTCAGATGGTCATAAAACGTCAACATACATCAAAATATAGAATTTAATATTTTTTTACTATCACAATATGTCCTCTCTCCAAGGGATATGGCTAAATTAAAGTTACTAGCAAGGTTTAATTTGTTATTGATCTTATTTGCTTGGTCAAATATAATTCATACCATTTTGTGAGCTCACGCATGTTGTTAGTCAAATGTCACTTTATTTTTTTAAATTATTTTTTTCCAAGGCAAACATATTTGTACATTTTTACTATCTGTACAGTCATGTAATATTCTCTATTTTCAAATGATAACAGGACACGTAATTTAACATTTTATTTGACAAGAATGTAGATGAAATGTACTCGTATTTGCGGCGAGGAGGAGTGGCAGACGATTAAGGATGAACCAACCTCCATAAGACTGGTCGGAACTCAAACCCCACCCTCTCTGTCACCAGCCAACCAGACTAAATGACCTTGAGTACAAATACCCACCGATGTGTGTCGTGAACAAATTTTTGGTATGCTGCGAACTTTATTTTTGGGATGTTTAAATATTGAAATTATTTGAAAATAAAGTAATTATTAAAAATTTAAAAATTTAAAAATTAAAAAATATTTTAAAAATACATCCCCCCACCCTCATGTCCATGTAGCTATATCCTGATTTTCATAGGGAGCCCAACTTGGTTCACCAACACTGTTTAGAATCACTAACATTCGAAATTATATACATATGCTTTATTTGATTTAGTAATTATTGTGAAATTCATAAAAAAATTTATCAAAAGCTTCCAATACTACATTCTCGTGGTTTACTGTAAAGTTCATTAAACGGAATAAGAATATAAATACAATTGTAATATTTTTATTTCCGCCATTGTGGCAAAATATACTTACAGTTTTTAAATAAAGGGCTTTCTGTGAAAAATCATATTTTAAAAGGATCGCGAAATTGTATCGTTACAAATGGGTAGTGGTTCTAAATAACTTCAGAATTACTAGCTTGGCTAACTAAGCGTCTCTCGTGTAGCGCGCGTAGCATCTGTGTTTCATTCAATGACCGCCACAATTTGTACCAATTCCCTTTAATCCGTCCGACTGATTGAATCTTCCATTGACTCTCCGGAGTGACCCGGTCACGTTGAGCTGAATACTCCGGGGAGCACTTCTGCCAGAAATGGGATATCTAGAGACGATGGCGTGTTCACAAGGAGACCCTTAATAAAAGCGAGCCCCCCTCCCCCCCC
>CABFWB010005902.1:15182-31228 GCA_902151455.1 Timema bartmani | reverse complement strand
AGAGAGAGAGAGAGAGAGAGAGAGAGAGAGAGAGCGAGATACGTCCACGCATGCTCTCTAGCTTTAGCGACCACTGCGACGGCTACGTGAACCGAGGTGTGGTCAGTAATTATATCATTAGTTTTAGGATATGAATTCTTGTTTTTAGTCGATATATTTTACGAGTAGATTGTGTTACTCAGTTTTAAAACGAAATTTACTCAAATAACAATTGAAGGCTTGAGAATTAAAACCAGGTAAAAACCAAAATATGGAAATCAGGATATTGAGTAGATATATCTTTTATTTACCATTAAAAGGATTTTAAAAATTGTTTTTTTAAATTTATTTAAGCTCTAAGTTAGTTTTTTTTATTTATTTCGCTTTTTTATTTTTTTATTTAACACCACGTCTTACTACCCATCTGGGTTGTACGTTTATGTACTAACTACGCTAATGTTTTTAGGGGTTAGGAAGGTTACATTTAGAGGAAGTGTACTCGGATTTTCATAGAGGGAGAGTAGAGAGTCATATTTGTAAAACCACCTTCAGTAGAAACGACAGAGATTCGAACCTTGATCTCCCCGTCATCAACAGTATAGTATTCTATGAGAGTAGCGCGTTAGACCACGCGGCCACTGAAGCGGGGCCATTTTTATTATATATTTCAATAAACCATATTAGTTTTTTTAATGTCATATTGTTTTACTAATAAACTGTGTTTCGTGCATCATTGTAAATTTAGTTTTTTTGGTTTTTACCTAATTTTCATTTTCAAGTCTTCAATTTAACACCATCACTGATGGGCACACAGACTTAAATGTCAGGTTAATTTAAACTGGTTGGCCTGTGGCTACAAGTCGTGACTCAAACTATGGATTGGTGTCACGAGTGCATTGTTTCCCACTCTATCAATCAAATGCGGGTACATTAATTATAAATCGCACAAACTTGTCCCAAAAATCCACTGGCGTGATTAAATTAGGGTAGCTCCAATGGGTATTAAAACTGTAAGAGACATAATCTTACCCCAGTTTTGCGGGATATTCACGTTTAACTTTGATACACAATACCGGGTAGGGAGTTATGGGTTCATATCTGACAGATTGCAATAATTTTAGTTTTTTTTTCCTCGCGTTTGTTCACTATAATTTTTTTTACAGAGTTATTTTAAATAGGGACTTTTAAACTTTTTTTTCACTTTATACATCCATTTTAATACTTTGTGATTTTATGTATATTCTTCGGATGACTACAAGCAACTAGGATCTACTGGTATTAGAGTAGCTTGTACAAACGTTACCCTTGCAACACATTCGAATTCTTATCATAAATTGAATTAAGGATAAAAAAAGGTTTCCTTTAATTACATGGCACGAACTTATTTAATATTTTATAACCTAATCGATGATCAACCTGTACAAAGTGTGCTATCTTGGTTCAATCACTAGCACATGACCCGCCTCGGTGGCGTAGTTAGCTAACGCGCTAGTCGTGTTGAGCTCGACTGCCGAGGACGGGGATATCGAGGTTCGAATCTCGGTCGGGTGAACTGGGGGTGGTTTTTCCTAAAATGGCTTTCCACTCTCCCTCCACGCAAATGCGGGTTCACTTCCTCTATATTCAACCTTATTAATTCATAACTCACTAGCGTAATTAGTACTTAAGCTTGTAACCCGGACGGGTAGTAAGACGCGGTGCTAAATAGAACATTAGCACATATGCCTGTCTATCAAAAAATCACGAGGATTGGGTGTTGTGTCTCTTCTAGAATAAAGCTAGTTTGTAAGGCATGTGTGTGTCCCATGTAAAACTAACCCACGATAGAAACGTGCAAATGAGAATGGGAAATACTGATGTGTGTGTGTGTGTGTGTACTTACTGATTACAGAATATGCTTAAAGTGATCACCTTGATAATCCATACGCCTTTGTGCGTGGTTAAATATGATCAGGTACACGCGTCACAATTCGAAAAACTTCGATACGTGTACGTTTGGAAATGGGATACTTTTACGTGGGACATCCTGTATAGTAAGTAGGTTCATAAATACTAATACTTATCACCACGTCTTACTACCCATGCGGGCTATACACTTAAGTACTAATCACGCTAATGAGCTAGGATTTGGTAATGTTGAATATAGAGTAAGTGAACCAGCATTTGCCTGGATTGAGAATGTAAAACCATTTACGAAAAATCACCCCCCGTTCACCCAAGCGAGATTCAAACCTCGATATCCTTGTCCTCAGCAGTCTGGCTCAACACAGGTTCATAAAGTAAGCCTTAAGTGTTTTTTTTAGCACAGCTTCCTAGTACCCGTTTGGGTTGTACTTATATGTACTAACTAAACTAATGTGTTAGGGATGAGTAGGATTGAATCTCGAGGAAGTGTATCCACATTTGCGTAGCGAGTGTCGAACAAAGGGTAGGAAAAATTACCCTCAATACACCAGACTTTGATTCAAACCCTAATATCCCCGTTGTCAGCGGTCGGGTCCATTATTAGAGTGACGCCTTGGTTCATTCGACCACCGTAGCTGGTTAAATTGAAAAAAAAAAAAAATGAGATCGTATGTAATATAACAGGAGTAAATTTACCTAAAGTTAACAAATAAGATATTAACTATAATTAACAAATTACCTGCTTCGGTGGCCGCACGGTATAAGGCGTCAACCTCATGTTAGACTGACAGGGAGATCGGGGTTCGAGCTTTGGTTGAGTGTACTGAGGGTTGTTTTTACTAAATGTTTTTCCACTCTTCCTCCACGCGAATGAAAGCACAATTCCTCTAAATGCAACCTTTCTCATCCATACCTAACTAGCTTAATTAAAAAATAAGCGTACAGCCCGAATAGGTAGGAAGATGCGGTGTCAAAAAAAAAAAAAAAAGATCACTGTGATGCTTCTTAGTATTAGAAATAGCTTTAAGTTTTTGTATATATATTTTAACTAATTTAAAAAAAAAAAGAAGGAAAAGCTCCAAAAGAAACTGAAAGCAATATTAGTGAATATAACTGATCATGCTTGATATTTGAATGAAGCTCTTTCTTTATACTTCCCAAACATCTCGTGTGCCTGAGAATAACATAGATTATTTCACGGGTATAAGATCAAAGCTATTCCGTCCCTTGCCACCCTCCACCCCCCCACCCCCAAACCTCTAACCAACCGATAGATATTGACTTGATGGAAGTAGATGTCTTAAAGATAACCTCTCATTTCCTATGCGAAAGGCGCCGCAAAATTGAACGGAAATATTCTCACAAAGCAGTATTTACTAATGAAATAGCTGTTCTGAGACTTTAAACCACAAATATATATATCCACAACTACTTAAAAATAATTAGGTTATAGCTTTGTTAAAAAAATAACTATTTGTTTGAGGAAGGATGGATTCATTTTTCCAACCATTTAATTGTATTTAAAAATGCAACATTTCACATGAAAATGTCTTTGAAAATTAGTTGATTTTATATTTTTATCACTATTACCTAGATTATAAAAAATTAAAATTGGATGTTTATAATGCAGTGCAAATGGAAGGAAATTAACGTGTTCAGGGTATTGTCTGGTAATCCCAGTGAGAAGAGATCATTGAGAATACTTAGAGGCAGATGGAAGTACAACATTAGAATGGACCGGAAATAGCGTGTAATGAGGTAGACTGGATATAACTAGATCAATATATGGATAGGGTTTAGTGAGGTGGACTGGATATAACTAGCTCAAAATATGGATAGGGTGTAATGAGGTAGACTGGATATAACTAAATCAATATATGGATAGGGTTTAGTGAGGTGGACTGGATATAACTAGCTCAACATATGGATAGGGTTTAGTGAGGTGGACTGAATATAACTAGCTCAACATATGGATAGGGTGTAATGAGGTAGACTGGATATAACTAGCTCAACATATGGATAGGGTGTAATCAGGTAGACTGGATATAACTAGCTCAATATATGGATAGGGTTTAGTGAGGTGGACTAGATATAACTAGCTCAACATATGGATAGGGTGTAATGAGGTAGACTGGATATAACTAGATCAATATATGGATAGGATGTAATGAAGTAGACTGGATATAACTATCTCAATATATGGAAAGGGTATAGTGAGGTGGACTGGATAAAACTAACTAAAGATAGCATGTAATGAGAGTTACTGGATAGAACTATCTCAATATAGAAATAATGTGTATTGAGGTGGACTGGATAGAACTATATCAAAATTGGAATAGATGGCATCCATAGGTAAGTGCGGCAATAAACTTTAAAATGTTTAGTGCTCTGGAGCTTAAAGTAGCTCTTAGTTCTCATATTGATACCTTTTATCTCAATTTTGGTGTGGACCATATTTTTAGATAACAACTCACCTACTAAATAGCCCGGGATGTCTGAATATCTGCGGAGGGGTGCAGTTCATGGTGGATGGAATCCTTAAGAAGGAACTTTCTTTGAAAATGAATGGAAAAACATTTTTTTAATACACCTAAAAGTATATATATATATCTATATATAGACAAGTCATTGAAGACAATTACCTAGTTATGTTTTAATTTGATTCATTTTGTTTAGTAAATACTTATTTAAAAATCAACCTATAAACTATTTTTTATTAAAAATCATTTAGTTTTCATTGTTAAATTTCTCACTATACAAGAATTAAAAAAACATTCAGAAATAATCTTTCTAAATCATACTAGACCATGGTATAACACAATCGTATTTGCTTTTTCAAATAAGCTAATATAATTTAAGACTAAGTTTTCAAAAATAAGTGCGCTAACCTCAAATGATCTTTAGGAAATCTTTACATGATGGTATAGTAATCATCAGATTCAATGCTCAAAAAATTACTCTACATTAAAATACTCTTTATTTGAAGGCTTCAACAAAAATTATTTTTGATATTAATATTTTGGTGATATTTGTGTGCTTCAAACTTTTTCTCATTTTCCTAAAAATTATAGTCTATATGTGTTTTCCTAAGGAACATTAAGTTAAACAAGCCGTTAAATATTTATATATTGTTTTAGATATAATTTTGTTGGCCTTAGTGGTCTAAAGATAAAGTGCTTGCCTCAGGAGTCGATGCTAGCTGATATCGACGCATTTTTCATGAGAGATAAAAATCCGTAGCACAACTTTCTCTGGAGAAGAAGTAAATCCGTCGGTCCCATGTCGATTGTGGCATGTAAAATACCCTGTAAGCTATATATAGTTTAACCGTCCCCATGGCACAGTGGTCAGTGCACATAACTACGAGCCTAAGGGTCTTGGGTTCAATTCCCAGCTGATATTTTAGGTATCTTTTTTTTAAAGGGGAACTATCCCAACTGACACCAGCGTTTGGTTAGTTAGGCTTAGTTAGGTTAAGACTCACCATGGCTCAGCAAATTCACAATTATTATACTCACATCAGCTCACTGTTTGTACGACGTGTAGACAACCTCCTATGGTGTACCCTGGGTAACGCTCTCTGCCACTAGAATGGCTAATAGTCTACATACAACCTCCTATGGTGTACCCTGGGTAACGCTCTCTGCCACTAGAGTGGCTAATAGTCTACATACAACCTCCTATGGTGTACCCTGGGTAACGCTCTCTGCCACTAGAGTGGCTAATAGTCTACATACAACCTCCTATGGTGTACCCTGGGTAACGCTCTCTGCCACTAGAGTGGCTAATAGTCTACATACAACCTCCTATGGTGTACCCTGGGTAACGCTCTCTGCCACTAGAGTGGCTAATAGTCTACATACAACCTCCTATGGTGTACCCTGGGTAACGCTCTCTGCCACTAGAGTGGCTAATAGTCTACATACAACCTCCTATGGTGTACCCTGGGTAACGCTCTCTGCCACTAGAGTGGCTAATAGTCTACATACAACCTCCTATGGTGTACCCTGGGTAACGCTCTCTGCCACTAGAGTGGCTAATAGTCTACATACAACCTCCTATGGTGTACCCTGGGTAACGCTCTCTGCCACTAGAGTGGCTAATAGTCTACATACAACCTCCTATGGTGTACCCTGGGTAACGCTCTCTGCCACTAGAGTGGCTAATAGTCTACATACAACCTCCTATGGTGTACCCTGGGTAACGCTCTCTGCCACTAGAGTGGCTAATAGTCTACATACAACCTCCTATAGTGTACCCTGGGTAACGCTATCTGCCACTAGAGTGGCTAATAGTCTACATACATACAATCCCCTATGGTGTACCCTGGGTAACGCTCTCTGACACTAGAATGGCTAATAGTCTACATACATACAATCCCCTATGGTGTACCCTGGGTAACGCTCTCTGCCACTAGAGCAACTAATAGTCTACATACAGACAACCTCCTATATTCTACCCTGGGTAACGCTCTCTGACACTAGAGCAACTAATAGTCTACATACAGACAACCTCCTATATTCTACCCTGGGTAACGCTCTCGTACACTAGAGCAACTAATAGTCTACATACAGACAACCTCCTACATTCTACCCTGGGCAATGCTCTCTGACACTAGAGCAACTAATAGTCTACATACATACAGCCTCCTATATTCTACCCTGGACAACGCTCTCTGTCACTAGAATGCCTAATAGTCTACATACAACCTCATAATGGTGTACCCTGGACAACGCTCTCTGCCACTAGAGTGGCTAATAGTCTACATACAGGCGACAGAAATTGTTGTCATGTCCCTCCAGGTCATATATGCTATACGATAAAAAAAATTAGTTGTTCCAGAAGATGCACGTTAAATACCTTCAATAAATAATAAAAAATAGAAATGTTATAAAGTTAAATGTAACACTTTTTTTTAGCATAATATCATGTTATTTATTTCCCCCCGTGGAACTACGCACATAACTTTAGTTATTATAATAATAATAATATTGATAACAATTACTGTAGCAATGTGTTGTTGATGCACATCGTCTGACAGAACTCATGAACGTTTACTACAATCCATTCGCCATAGGAGTGTTGGTAAGTGACAGCTAGCAAAAGCTACCAGATCAATTCTCGTGTATCCATTCTCCAAACCATATGATCTGCAAGCACTTATTATATTGATCTCCTGTAACTTTTGATAGAAAAAAACTTTCACAACATTTTTTTAAATTGTCTTAAAAGGTTTCACATTATTTAAATACACAAACAAAAACTTCTAAAAGGCTGCGTTCTCTTTATAAATCACTGTGGCAAAACCGTCAAAACAAGGTAGTTGATGACGTCATACAAACTGTGTTGGTTTGTGTTTATGTGCATGTGTAATGAATATATTGTATGTAACTTTATCTAAGATATAAAAACACATTTATTTATATATTTATTTTGGCGTGAATATAAGACTTTCTACTTTATTATTTCATATTTCATGCACTATAATATTATATAATTGTTGCCACAGCCACGAACAGAAAACACTATAGATTAATTATAATTAACATATTTTGTTGTTTCAATTGGTTATAAAAAAGCCAACTATATAGTAGTGCTTAGGGAAGTATTAATATTTTTTATCACCACGTATTACTACCCGTTCAGTCTATACGCAAATATAGCCTACTAGCTCATCACGCAAATGAGTTAGGAATGAGGAGGTTAAATTTATACCTACATTTGCGTGGAGGGAGAGTGGAAATCTATTTTGGAAAAAAACACCCTCATTAAATCCGACCGGGATTAAAACCCCTATTTCCCTGTCATCGATAGTCTAGCCCAACACTAGAGTGACACCTTAGACAATGTGGCCACCGAATCATTTAAGTATTATTAAGACTTTTGATTGATATTATAGTTTTTTTTATCACCGTGTCTTACTACCCGTTCGGGTAACACACTTATGTACTAATTACGCTAACGGCTTTAAGGATAGGGAGGATTATATTTAGAAGAAGTGTACCCGCATGTGTACGGAGGGAGATTGGAGAACTATTTGGTAAAAAAAAACACCCTCAGGACACCAGACTGAGATTCGAACCTTGATCTCCCCGTCATCGTCAGTATAGTCTAACACGAGAGTATTACTTGGGAAATAATCAATTATTTCCACTTAGGTTAACATTAGTGACTCTCAGCCAATGTTTTCAATCTCCTGCTATCTGTCCGTCAACAACCACTCCTACGGCGAACGGACTGTAGAACAAGTTGTTCGATGCTTTAAGGTCCACACAGAGCTAGTTTCGTAAAGTAACACTGGAACACAATGAAAGTGTAGCCGTCATGTTTTGTGTCCGAGGGGGCCGGGGCGGGGGGAGGGGGGGCACACCTTTATGTCGAGTGCAAGGAGGATTGTTGTCGTTGTTCAAAGGTACCGGGTTGCAAAAGGTGTTCTTTAATCAGTGCACCCTCAAAGGCCTGTGCCGACATTGTTCACTCTCTGGGTACTGGTATCGTCGAGGGGAAAACTTTGTTTCTCTTTCTGCCTTTCTCTTTGTCTGTCTTTGTTTGTCTATCAATTCCTGTATCGCTGTCTTTCTTTCAGTCTGTCTCTGTACCTTGGTCTATCCGTCTGTTTTCTCTGTGTAACTTTCAGTCTTGGTTTCTTTATTTCTCTTTGTCTCTCTTTTTCAATGGCTCAGTCTTTATGTATCTCTCTCTGTTCTTGTTTCTCTCTCTGTCATTGTTTCTCTCTCTGTCCTTGTTTCTTTCTCTGTCTTAGATTATCTCTCCTTGTTTCTCTCTCTTTGTCTCTATTTCTAAATGTCTCAGTCTTCATGTTTCTCTCGGTCCTAGTTTCTATTTATGTCCTATTTTTCTCTCAGCCCTATTTCTCTCTCTGTCCTTGTTTCTTTCTCTGTCCTAGTTTATATCTCTGTCCTAGGTTCTCTCTATGTACTATTCTCTTTCCGTCCTTGTTTATCTCTCTGTCCTTGTTTCTCTGTCCTAATTTATCTGTCTTTCTTTCTCCCTCTGTCCTATTTCTCTCTTGGTTCTTGTTTATCTCTCTGTATCTGTATGTTCTTTCTTCTTCACACAAATAACTTGTCTTGTGTGTCCGTCCCGAGTCGTACCACCCATTCCGGACTGTTATATTATCCACACTAATAGGAAGAGGGAGTTTGTGTTGGAAGAAATTACAATTTAGAGCCATTCAAGAGTGTAAGAAAAGTTGAAAACACATATTTTATGAAAAAAAATGGGGTGTGGCTGTGTCATGGACACGGCCGTGTGTTGTACGTGAATACGTTTATGTATTTTTGATAATATTTTTTTATTCTAACACCTTATTATATTCACTGTCACTACTTTAAACTAATGTTTTATATACAATCGATAGATTTTGACGACAGCTGACGATTAAAACTTAAACGAACATCGTAGCTTCTCCGAGTCAAAAGTTATACTAATTGCAAATCTCGATACGCAGCAAAATAACCTCAAAATGGCGGCGCTTCCCCCTCCACCGCGCACGATGCGTCACTGTTCTCGCTTATTGTAATGAATTCTTTTATCCTCTAGCTATCCAGTGGTATAATTTAATTTTGGATGTAGAGGAAAGATTCGAAACTACAACACCAAACTGTATCCCCCGATTTTGTTATAATTAGGTTTTTTGGATTGCCCCAGTATGGTAGCAAATTTAAAGACGTATTCACGTCAAAACACCCTCAGTTCATAAAGCTGCGATTCAAACCCCGACCTACTCGTTACCCGTCATATCAGACAATATTATATTTGACAATCATACCTTGCGAGGTCCGATGAATATAAAAGTTTAATACATTTTGTCGGAGACTGTACCGTATGCTCCCGAAATAAAACTCTTGATAACAGTCGTGAGAACTTGTGGGAATAGTCGACTTCTAAACGGTCCAGCAGCCTAGAAATAGAACCTTCGTCTCTACACCACAATGTATGTCCTTGGTAACGTGACTATATATAAGATGCACCCATTCTTACGTTACATGAAGGTCCTGGAGGAATAACTTTATCTGAAGTACGTCCGGAACGCTTCATTTCAAGTTGTGCCTCAAAGTAGGATCTGAGACGTGCGAATGGCGAATACAACTTTGATCAACACAATAGGAAACTTGTTTCGATTCGCTTCGCAAACTAATGGCGTGGATAGTCCAACTTTCATAGGAAAGAGTATTTTATAAAAATACAATATAATATGTCTAATTTGATATTGTTTAGTTCGAAAAATTGGATAGTTCGATAACATCATGATTCCCCATGAATTTCCTATTTAAATCAACGGTAAATAAATGGTACAGTGCACCACACAGACTTTCTCCATCTTAAAATAGACATTTACTATAAACTCGTCAATATTTGTGAAACGAAATAATTGGTCTATACAATGTTGTAGAAACATTACTCCAAATATCATAAATGAAATTATACACACGGTTACTTACTTACTCTATGGCATTAAAAACTAGGAACACTGTAACAGAAAAATTGAGAAAAGAGAAACATCTTTGTCCACCAAAGAGTATAAGAATCAAAAAAGTATTTATATTTTCTTATAGCTAAAAAACGATTGGTTTCATAAAAATATATTTTACATAAAATATTTGTATCTTTAAGATAAGTTATTACGTACCTCAAATAGTTGCGGAGAAATTATGGAAATTGTAGAATTTCCCTAATGTAAAGTACCCTCAACGTAATTTTCATGAGAAAATGAGAATAGCCATCTTGTTTATAATAATAAAAAGTGTTTAGATATAAAATTTAATCATAATCGTTAGAACGAATTTCGGAAATAATCAATGTTTTCTCTTTTTGACCTTCAGTAAACTACCCTTAAATTTAGGGTTGTATATCTAATTCCAAAAACACCTCGGAAGGACCTTATTAAAAACCAATATACCAAGTTTTAGCCCAATCAGTAAAATAGTTTTGGCTCCAGCCTGAGGTACAGACAGACAGACATAGAGACAGACGGCATTTCGAAAACAACTTTTTTGGTTACAGGGTGACATGAAATGTCGACATTTATCCAAATCTCGAGTTCAATTTTTTTTTTTTACGATCACAATACTTTCTCTCCGAGGTGTCGATAGAAAGTAAAAGTGACTTTTGATTCGAATTTTATAAGGAAATATCTTAATAAATTGAATTAATAATTGAAACCTATATTGTTAGGTAAGTTTCGAGCTAGTACTAATTTCAAACCTATCTTAACGATCTTCAGTAAATCAAACCATATGCCAAGAATGTTCAATAAAGTTTTCTAGAATAAGGGGTGAGTTGGCGAGGATTTTATAGCTTCTGTGCTAGAATGTAATCACGTGTGGCCCAACGTGGAAGGAGAAAACTTTCACGTTGCGCGTTCTAAGTGAACTTTGCGATTTTTATATGTTCATTTTTTCAGGTTTTCATATCAAGAGATAAGACGGGGTTTTTGTAAAATTTGACCTAAAAGGGGTGAATAAAATGTGGTTTAAGACTTTCCAAATTCCCTCATGTATCATTAGAACGATTGAACTTCGAACCTTGAAATTTAACATTATGTTAATATTATGTACTTATTTGTATTTTTTTTATGAATTGTGATGCTCGTTTTTCCAACATAATTCAGTAACAATGTCTATCAGTTTGTTTATCTTATTATAGGAATATGCTTAGGTATATATTGTGTTGTGAATTTTTTGCGTTAGTTTGTGCACTCAGTTTGTTGACAAGATGATATTTTATATTAAAGACTTATATTAATCTATTAATTACCATGATTAGTTTGTGACTTTCATAGTTCAGGTTTGTACAACAAGAAACCACCAAAAAATGGGCAGCTGGATATTGAACATTCGAATTTGATGTTGTTTATCAGTGAGAAGAATGGGTCTAACAACCAGTTTATTTTAAAAAAACTAAATGGTATGATGAATATCTAAGCAAGGTGGTATTTTGTAATATTTCTCTAAAATGTTAAGCAAGCCTTCATTAATAATAGTATTTATAATAATTATAATATTAATAATACTTTATAATAATTTTATCGATACATTTTAAATGGTTGATACCACACATGATTAAAAAAAAAGCGAAACTTGAATTGTTTTATTGGAGCTTCATTTACTGTCCTAGCTCAACATAATATTACTCTTCTACCCGCAAATTTTTAATTATGATCCTACTTCTAAGCCGTATATAATATGCATGTTTTGTGAGGTTTATTTTGTCCTAAAATTTTAATCTACGTTTTCTGTAATGAAAGTTTTCTTACCTGAACAAAGTTTTAACTCATAAAAGGAATTTTCTAAAATGTTGGTTTTAAGTGTTTTTTGTGTTGGTTGTATACGAGTATTTCCACTAAAGCTACAAATAAAAAACTGCTTCAAAAAAGAAACTGTGGTATTATTTATTGTTTTTTTCGTGAAACATGAAACAATTGCAAGTAAAATAATTAAAGGATAAAAACATATTCTTGCTTAATTTTGTAGCTTCCAGGCTGTCCACTTATTAGCACAAGTGAGATATAGATGAGTTAGGTATAGTTAAGAGAAAGTGTACCCACAATTGTGTGTGGAGGATATTGAAAACCACTTTTGGTAGACCTGGCTAGAAATCTAACCCCAATCGACCCGTCATCAGAAAACTTGGCCAGAAATGTTCAACGCCTTAGCTCACGTGACCAACGAATGGGTCTAGGACACAGAGAAGGAATCCTTGTCTGTGGTCTAGGAGAAAAAAAATTAACAAACAAAAATATATGATTTAATTATTTGTGATGTAGTGCTTTTAAATTAATCGAGTAATTTATTTGTTCCTGGAAATTCGCGAGCTATTAGTTCGTTGTTAAAAACACTAAGTTATATTGGCTTCAGTATAGGTCAACCATTTCCCACTCACGCTAATCCAGGACAAAAAAAAAGTCAACTGAAATATGACTTTAATAATATTTTATTAGTTAGTTTAATTAAATAATTGATTAAATAAATGATCACAGTTTTTATTTATATAATATATGGAAATGAATTTTATCGCTCAAGAAGAATCCATTGACCTTGGCTGGATATGAACCCACAATCATCGTGTCCTGAGGCGAGCATTTTACACCAAGACCACCAAGTAGTTTGAAGAGTAGCCTAATTCGGGTAATATCACTAACCAAATACTGAATTCATTCCGGTAAAACCCGAAACGTAATTTGTGGTTCAAGACTTTTGGTCAAACACCCTCACCACTCTACGTGCTATAATTTATCTTTCATAAAATTTAAGGTGGGAGTGTAGGGGACGCGATAAAAGATGTTTTTTCATATTTTATGTCGATTTTTTTGGTAAAAAAATAATCAAATATTTAATGATGACGTTTTATATTCATTTAAAAATTTGTCATTAATGCCGCTATGCTCGGACAGATATTCAACAAATGTTGATATAATCGTGTGAAGAAAATTAAACTCTTTGTTTGTACTGTAGCAATATTTGATTTCTTTTGGCAAAAAAAAAGTTTTGCAATAAAAACTGTAAACACACTGACCTTTACATTGCACTCAGTTAATTATTAGAGGATGAAGCTCATATCCCGACACGCTATTCAAACTTTTGTGTTACCCGCACCGGTGGACACGCGGACTCAACGTCAAGTTTTGCCAGTGACAAGGAAGTAATGAGCCTTTTTAACTTAATTTAAAAAGTGTATCAGAGTGTACCATTATATTCCACTGTTTTCATGACAGATATTCAACAAATCTAGAGATAATTTTATTTTATTTAACTAGTTATTTTTTTGCTAGAATTTTATTTTTGGCACCGTGTCTTACTACTCATTTGGGCTATACGCTTATTTGCTAATTACGCTGATGGTTTAAGGGATTATGAAGGCTATAATTAGAATACGTGTACACGCATTTGTCTGGAGAGTAGAGTGGAAAACTATTTTGTAAAAACCACCCTCAGTACACTCGACCTAGATTTGAACCTCGAAATACCCGTCATCGGCAGTCTAGTCTACTGCGAGAGTAGCGCGTTAGACCACGCAGCCACCGAAGCGTTTTTACTTTCTCGCTATCTTACAGGTAGAGAAAGTATTGTGATCGTCAAAAAAATTGAATTCGAGATTTTGATGAATCTCGACGTTTCATGACCCCCCGAATCCGAAAAAGTGTTTTATGAATTTCCGTTTATCTGTCTGTCTGTACCTCAACTAGAGTCTAAACTATTTTACCAATCGGGCTAAAACTTGGTATCTAGGGTTTTCATAGGGTTGCCCCAAGGTATTTTTGGAATTGAATACCCAACCCTAAAATTCATGGGTAGTTTACTGAAGGGCAAAAATATTTTTTTTTATTTTTTCAAAATCAGCTCTAACGATTTTGATTAAATTTCATTTCATTTCATTTCGGCAAAATGACTTAACGGGTTCCGGTCTGATGCGTAAATTATTTTATTTTATCATATCTCCGTAACTCTGTGAGATATGAAATTACTTATCATTGAAAATATGTAGGTATATTTATAATACAAATCTTTTATTTGAAATATATTTTTATAAAACCAAAAAATTTCAAGCTATACGCAAATATATACACATATATATTTTAACTTTTCGAACACTTAAGGTAAAGTAGTGCGATCGTAAAAAAAATCTGACCCGGAATGTTGATGGATGTCGACGTCTCATGAAACCCCGAACCCTAAAAAGTAGTTTTTGCAATGCCGTCTGTCTGTGTGTCTGTTTAACCCTAGTAGAGTAGAGTAGAGTAGATTAATAAAAAGCGAAAAGAGAAAAAAATCGATTTTCTCAAAATCGGCTCTAACGATTTTGATTAAAATTTGTATTTAGGAGTTGATTAAGCTCACAAATAAAATGATTTTTATTTTTATTTGCCTACGAAAATTAATTTAAAGTACTTTATCCTACAGAAACGGAAATTTCCGTATCTCCGCAACTATTTGAGATACTAAATAGCTTATCATTGCAAAATTATTGTACTATTAAAAATAAAAAAGCTTTTATTTGAAATAAATTTTTATAAAACCATTATTTTCTGAGATATTGGCAAATATATTAATACAATTTTGTGAGCTTTAGTTGTAAAGAGATACTACTTAAATTTTAATGTAATAAAAAAGCTTTTATTTGAAATATATTTTTATAAAACCATCATTTTTTGAGATATTGGCAAATATATTAATACAATTTTGTGAGCTTTAATTGTAAAGAAATACTACTTAAATTTTAACGTAATAATTCTGTAATGCCATAGAGTAATTAAACATAAGTAAGTCTCCCAAAAAGTTTATTTATCCTTTAACGCTTTAGGAGAAATGTTTGTACAACAATGATCTATCTTCTTCATTTTAAACTCAATAGTCAATATTTACCTATTTTATTGATCAAAATTTATAAATGAGGAATTTAATAGCAATGCAATAACCATAGATGTGCAACACCTATTAAAATGTCAAAAATTTTAAACAGGAAGTCAATATTTTAATACGAAGTGTTAACCCTTGGGGACCCAATATCGATCTTTTTTATTGGTTCAAACATACAAATAAAGACATTAATTCTTTAGAAATAAAATTATAAAATTTAAAACCGTGACTCAGAAAAGTTTTACATAAGTATAGCGCAATTTATGCTTGGGTTTGCTAGTGTATATTATTTCGTTTCACATATATTATGAGTTTTGAGTAGATATCTTCATTTTTAAACAGTAGAACGAGAAAGTCCGTGTGAAGTTCCGTATCATTTATTTTGTTTTTGCTATAGAAACCGTAAAAATGCTTGCTTTAAGTCGCTTTTCCTTACATAGCATTTAAACGTACTACACAAATACTCGCAATAGACTGGACTGTCAATGACTGGGAGGTTGGATTTAGAATCCTGGTCGGATGTACTGATTTCTCCTAAATGATTTTCCATCGCTCTCTCCACGTAAATTCAGCCTTTCTCATCCCTACCACGTTATTAGTATACACGCGTATAGACTGAGGGGGTTATAAGACGTGGTATTAAAAATTAAAAGTGATACTGAAATAATGTAAAAGGGGAGAGGGGGTGATATTTCTATCGTCAATTTTTTTTCTTTCTATTCATAAAATCTTTTCAGCACCTTTAAAACTTTTTCATTGCTACAAATATGAAAAAAAAAGTTT
>CABFWB010005902.1:0-15154 GCA_902151455.1 Timema bartmani | reverse complement strand
AAAAAAAAAAAAAATGGCCACAGCTTCCACCCCAATCCCCTCAATTTCTTGGCAAGCAAGACACACTCAGAATAAAGAATGAAATGAGTTTAAAACGTAGAGTAAGGGGACAAGAAAAAGACGTAGAAAATATAAAAAAGGATTTCTCAAGCCGTATCCTTGACTCTTCTTCCATTACCATGGGTTGACCCCCTTAAGAAAACAGGACGAAAAGGATCCCCACTGGAAAACTTTTAACAAACTTGTACGTACAATACAACAATCAGCAGGACCTCCCACGGACTGCGCCCTGAGGATAGACCTGGGGGTAGGGCAGGATCACTAGAAGTTCATGCATTCGCTTAAATGAAAACGCGTTATATCCAACATAAAAACTGATGACTTATAAATTAATTACAATGTATAATTCACACGGAATTGGTTGGTTACAATTTTTAGTGATGTGTTTTGATTTGTTTTCAAGATATAAATGAAAACACATATCGCTGTAGCCTTTAAGGATAACTTGAATAGCGCGATAACTGATATAGTCTGTTTGGGAGTTAATGCTTTCATCCATAAACTTTATAAGGGTAGAGAAATGGCAAAGCTTTCATGATTTGTGACTTTTGATGGTATTCTGTTTACTGGAAACTGTTCAGTAGAAAGAAATATAGTCCTAGAATTTAAATAAATAAAATAAAAGAACTAACTCAAATAAAAACGTTTTTGAGTCTGTCTGTAAAGTTTTTAATAATCTTTTTTATTTTGTAAGACAAAAACTGAACCGAGGCAATGAATACTTATTGGAATGACAACAGTTATATCAGTGCGTGTAAATCTCTATACATCTACAATCTGATTTTCATAGGAAGCTCGTTATTTGAAAACGGGTAACTCATTTTGCCACAATGGCAGAAAGAAAATGATTAATATTTTATTTACATTCTTAGTCCGTTTGTTTGATAATGTTAAGAGAAACTATTCAATAATACGAGCGAGTATTATTGAAAGCTTTTCATAAACTTCTAGACTGAATTCTTAGCTAATAAATCAAATCCAACATAATTCTAGAATGTCAAATTTTATTGACTTTCAATCAATGTTGGTGTTCGAAAGGGGGTTTCCTATAAATATAAGGGTTTAAGAACTGTTGTAATAAATTAGCTTTATATGTATATGCGCAAACACTGAACACAAAGATACACGATACATGACTTACAAACGAGCCTAAAACCATAACAGTACCCGGATCAATAACTCGTCAATGATATACTTTCGAGCCGAAATTCGTAGTTTGGTCACCCTTTTCCAGGCAAAGCAGTTTCTTAAAATAATCACTCCTTAGCCTACGTGGTCATCAGTGCGGGTACGCCCTAGATTTGTGATTTATAACAGGGTGACCTGGCGGTCTAGGGGTAAGGTGTCAGACTTCTGTGCTGGGGGTCCGGGGTTCAATCCTCGGTCCCGGCACAGATTTATCTGATTGCCAAAACCCTTCCTTCACCTCCGACAAGACGTGTATTAATCACAGCTTGTGAATGTGTGGAATTCCAGGCCTCCACCGTGGTTCGGATCCCACGTTAAACTGTAGGTCCTCAATTTCATCTCACAATCACCCTACCATTACATATTAGCGTAAGTGCGTATAACCCGAACGGGTAGTAAGACGCGGTAAAAATAATAATAATATTTATAACAACACATATTACTAGCCGTGATAAACTTGAGGAGGGTTGAATTAAGAGGAAATGTGGGGAGGAGGGTGGGAAAACCTTCGTCCATACGCCTGAACTGGATTCGAAACAAGATCTTCCCGTCACCGGCAGTCCAGTTAATTTCGAAAGTGACTCCTTAGATGCCATATGTGTTAAATTAATGGTGTCACTTTACCGGAATTACTTTTAATATATTAAGACAACACATTCACATCCGAGGAAGGCTTAGCAGATTAAATAAGATTAAAAAAAAATTTGTCGCAATGAAGGAAGAAGTTGTAATAAACTTAACGATGTGGATCTCACCCCTTCTCTCTTACTCAATTATTCTCTCCCCCCTTGATGATATAGCGACACTAGCTCCGCCTTGATGCAGTTTATCGTACCGTGTTTTATGAGCGCATCTGCTGTGTCACTTCACCTTAGAAAATATTGGCAGGGTGGAAGAAATATGAACTGGAATGCTCTCACAATGAAGACGAATATATTCTCCCCTAACATCAGCTAGGCCAAAGTGGATTGCTAGGAGAAAGAGCAATTTCCTTTTCAATTGAATTTGTCTTATTTTGTATACTTACTTACTCTACGACATTAAGAACTCTATAAAGTTAATTGCCACACTTATAAAAGTAAGCCACGTATCCCTATTTTGAGCTAGTTCTATACAGTCCACCTCACTACACCCTATCCCTATCCTGAGCTAGTTCTATACAGTCCACCTCACTACACCCTATCCCGAGCTAGTTCTATACAATCCACCTCATTACACCCTATCCCGAGCTAGTTCTATACAGTCCACCTCACTACACCCTATCCCTATCCTGAGCTAGTTATATACAGTCCACCTCACTGCATCCTATCCCTCTCCTGAGCTAGTTCTATACAGTCCACCTCACTACACCCTATCCCTATACTGAGCTAGTTCTATACAGTCCACCTCATTACACCCTATCCCGAGCTAGTTCTATACAATCCACCTCACCACACCCTATCCCTATCCTGAGATAGTTCTATACCGTCCACCTCACTACACCCTATCCCTATCTTGAGCTAGTTCTATCCAGTCCACCTCATTACACCCTATCCCGAGCTAGTTCTATACAGTCCACCTCATTACACCCTAACCCTATCCTGAGCTAGGTCTATACAGTCCACTTCATTAGCCATATCCCTATCCTGAGCTAGTTCTATACAGTCCACCTCATTAACTCTATCCCTATCTTGAGCTAGTTATATCCAGCCCTTACGTAAACTAACCTTAATTTTATTGGATGGTTATCTAATTCCAAATAAAACTTCTCAAGGGGAACCTTATGAGAAGCTTAGATACTAAGTTTGATTCAGATCAGTAAAATGGTTTTGAATCTAGGCCGAGATATGGGCAGAAGGCATCGAAAAAACAATCTTTTCAGTTTCAGATTGTCATGAAAGTTGAAACGTGTGACATTTATCAAAATTTAAAGTTAAATTTTTCTTTGTGGATAAAAATACTTCCTCTCTCCATGGGGTCGTGAGAAAGTAAGTATAAATATAATATTCTTTAAATTAAAAAACGACACCTGTATAAGGCAATCGAACCCGGGACTTTTGTCTTAGTACGCCAATGTTATAGCCGCTCTGCAATCTAGGAGTCATCGTGTGATCAGGGCAATTCTTCATTCATATTTTAAGGAAGAATCTGAGCATTGGCGTAATAAGTCAAAGGTTCCGGGTTCGATTTCCTTGACCATGTGTCATTTTTCAATTTAAAGAATATTATATTTAGATGCCGCCATAACCGTAATTAATAAATACTATAACTTGGCTATTTAATTGATTCTTAAAAATTAATATCATAAATCCTATTTTGCTTGTACAATACTAACTGTAGAGTGGTAAAATTATCAAATTCCCAATAATATAATCATCTACCCTTCCACCAGAGGGTTTGTTTCATTTCAGCTATCTGCTGTTACACTGATAATTTAATTCAATACTGTTGGTAGATATCAATCTGGTAACACATTTACTAAACGACGGCCATGCTTCTCATTTATATTTCCCTGTTTGCATTGGTGTTTTACAAATCCTAAACGCACCATCATTTAGGGGCTATCAACCTAATTAGGTTTATTTATTTCTAAATCTCCCCCTACTAACATTAATTTCCCTTAATCTCTAATTTTTGACCACCCAATTCTATGTATGCTAAGTTTAAATACAAATTGAGCCTTAAATTGACTCAATTAAAAAATAACAACGTAGTGTGAGTGTCACGCATAGGCCACTCACATCTATTTTTTAAAATGGCTGAGCTATTATCAGTCGTGAACTACTTTGCTCAGTAAATGAAAAATAGATGTTTTATTTCTATTTTTTCTACCGTGATTGATACAAAATTATATTATTTCACTTTATGAAGTGCTTCTCAATTATTTTTTTACCAAAATATTATTTTATACTTTTGTATTTTCCATGTTTTATTTATTTTACCTCTTTAAAATGAAATAATACATTAGAATAGACCTGAAAGAAATAGGTTGTATGGAGATGAACTGGATAAAACTAGCTCAAGATAAAGATTGGGTGTAATATGGTGGACTGGATAGAACTAGCTCAAGATAAAGATTGGCTATAATAAGGTGGACTGGATAGAACTAGCTCAAGATAAGGATTGGGTGCAATAAGTTGGATTGTATAGAACTAGCTCAAGATAAAGATTGGCTGTAATAAGGTGGACTAGATAGAACTAGCTCAAGATAAGGATTGGGTGTAATAAGGTTGACTGGATAGAACTAGCTTAAGATAGGGATAGGGTGTAATGAGGTGGATTGGACATTAATAGCTTAATATAGGGATATCGTGTAATAAGGTGGACTGGATAGAACTTGCTAAATATATAGATTGGGTGTAGTGAGGTGGACTGGATAGAACTAGCTCAAGATAGGGACAGGTGGCGTACTTTTGTAAGAGCGGCAATAAACTTTCGAGTTCTTAATGTCATAGAGTAAGTTAGGGGGAAAGGGGATACATGATTGGACAAATTAAAACATCAAACATATAATATAGCTTACTAATGCCAATACCAATGATCACTTAACTAAAATGGCTGCTATAAGAGAGCATGAGTAGGGCGTATTTAAATTATGGTGTTTCTCAGGACGTAGTTCGCTTAGCTACAGAGTTACGTGAAGTATATACCACTGAATATTATTAATGTTAAAAAAATGTAACTATAAGTCTAATCAATAATAAACTAATACATATTTTGCCATGAACTTTTTATAAGAATATCCTACTCTTTGTTATGGTTTTATTTAGCTCACCAATAAGGCCTTTTTTGAATTTGGAATAACGGTTTATGTCTTACAAGTTGGTAGATATTCCAGCCATTTTGTTTTTGTTAAGAGCGAGAATGTGTACATTAGGTTAGTCACTGGTCCCTAATGGGGTAAGTGACCAGCAAAACTTTGATAAATTCTTATGTATGAAAATTGTTAGTAAAATAAATAATAATAATAATAATAATATTTAGCACCGCGTCTTACTACCCGTTCGGGTTATACGCTTAAGTACTAATTACGCTAATGGATTAGTAAACGGGATGGTTGAATTTAGAGGAAGTGAACCCGCATTTGCGTGGAGGGAGAGTGGAAAACCATTTAGGAAAAACCACCCCCAGTTCACCCGACCGAGATTCAAACCTCGATCTCCCCGTCCTCGGCGATCGAGCCCAACACGACTAGCGCGTTAGCCAACTACGCCACTGAGGCGGGTAGTAGTAAAATAAAGCCCCACACTCATCTCAATCAGGATTCAAACACCATCCTTAAGGATAGAGAGGGATTAATATACTTTACCAGCTCTGTTACTTACTAAATATTTGAACATCCTTCCTCTATTTACATTTTGACTAAAGGGGGGGGACTTTGGGAAGGAGGTTAACTGTGGGCTAAAATAATAACCGATATTGATGCTGTTGAGTGTTGAGGGTCGAGTCATTTTTTATTCAACTGTTCTCTTTTTGGGGACATTAAACCTAAAACAATTTTTATCTCTCTATCAACCAAATTATTACACCGCCCCCCCTCCCACCCGTCACCGATAAAAGTGTATACCAACAAACTCGTAGAAAGTGGATATTATCAAACGTAATTATTTAGTACGAAAATATCGTAAAATACACGATTAAGATTCTTTTGAAAGATGAAACCCTGGATTAGAACTAACAAATTTTTAAAATTTTAAATAATAGGTGTCTATATATATATTTTAAACTTTGAACATATTTTTCGATGGTACTGTATTAATAACGTAAGCATTAAATTAGACTCCTAGTTCACCTAAATGCGAAAATAAACTCAAAACTAAAATTCATATTAATAATGTCAAGGTCTCACAAGGGATTGGAACTAGATACCCTCAGATTAGTAAGCAAATGCACTAACCTATTGTGATTAGGGTGGAGAGGGGAGGGGAAGTCTTCTCTGTCAACGTTTCCGGTTCAAACAGGTTCTGAACCTATAAGAGATCATCCCTTATTGGCCCGTTGATTGGCAGTACCGACAACTCTCCAGAATTGAATGTTCTAATTTAAATCGAACTCATTTCTTAACGAGACCCCGTGTATGTCGTAGAGCTGGGTTGATCCTATAGAGTCTTGTAGCTCCTTTCAATGGTGGAAACACCAACTTTTTAATATTATTACTATTCCTAAATTCAATTTTTAACATAAAAAAAACTCCATTGCATGAGCCCACAATCAAGCCATACTGAACAAGCAGCCGCCATCTGTTGGCGAATATATTTCCAACATCCACTGATAGAGGATGTCATGTGGTCAGCACAACGAAACCTCCCGCCATTAATCTCAGTTACCTAGACCGGAGCTGCTACTTTTACGGTATCTGTTGGTGAAGATAGTTACAGCTTATGTGTATAGAGAGTGTCATGTGGCCAGCACTACAAGTCCTACGGCCGTTAATCTCAGTTTTCTAGTTCTCGCGAGGCCGGGTTTGACTCTGTTACAGACACACAGTGTCACAGAAAAACCTGGAAGCCCTGGGGATCGAACCCTAATTATTATTTTTAGCTATTGTTCTTCAATTTATAGTTTTTTAGCCTCCAATTAATAATTTAAGTGATTGTTTATATTTTATAAATCGTTTTCTTCTATATTTTATCATCGCGTGCTATTGTATTATTATGTATTTTTCAGCTCTGGGTATTCCTAGGTCTTGTGACTGTAGGTAAGCGATAGAATAAAGAAAATTGAAATAATAATTATTAATAATATTTTTAATCATATCGATGGTTGAAGGATCTTAAGGCGTCACTATTTCAAAGGACTAGATTGCCGATGATGGAGAGAATGGGGTTAGAATCATGATTTAGTATTCTGCAGGGTTTTTTTTACTAAATGTTTTTCGACCCACCATCTCCACGAAAATGTGATACAATTTCCTATAAATTCTACCACCCTCATCCCTAACTCATTAGTATAATTATTAGATAAGCGTATGACCTGAACGAGCAGTAGGACGCAGTACCAAACAAAATTATCAATATTATTAGGCCTACCAACTAAATAAAACACTTTATGAGCCAACTTGTATCAGCACACGACTTACAGACGAACTTAGGTATATAAAGGAAAAATACACCTCCTGATATTTTACTCACATATTTGATTTATTTATTCCCCAGAAATTACTATCCAAAAAGACTTTCTGCATTATATACCAATACATAGGAGATTCACGACATATTATGCGTCTGGGAAGACAGTTCAGGTAAGATCTAGATATTGTAACTAACTATCTCCATGCATGGTTTGGGTGATTATCCAGCAAACAATATCTCTAAAATCTTGTTGTACTATTTATCACTATATCGGAGTCATGACATATTATGACTGCTATAGCAACCAAGAAGAAGGTCCAAGGAAGATCTAGAAATTGTTACCAACTCCACTCGTGGTTTGAGTAATTCTACAGTAATCAATATTCCCGGCGCCCTGTTGTTTTAATTGCCACATAAAACCCAGTACACCCTACAACCAAGTCTCCTCCCCCTAGCCCCCTAAATACAACCCCCATGAATAACAAAGCAGTTAGGATCTGAGGGTGCAATGAGATTCGAGCCTCAAACGTCAATAGAGAGCGAATCAATTTAATCCTCCAATTAATATATTTAAATTTTCATAAAAATGATTGCCATAACGTTGATTTAAATTAAATTGTTTTTTAAAATTTTAAATGTTATTTTGAAAAGTTAAATATAACCTAAATATATATTTTGTATTTCTTCGATCATTATCTAGTAACAATGGTAACATACTCAGCCTTTTTAATGTATTAATTTCATTAGCAACAGGGGGGTTGAAATCTATATTAATAAAATGAAGGGTTTATCTGTCCGTTTGTCTGTCTATCGTGAGCATTGCCTGATATCTACCAAATGCAGAGGTCTGAAACTTTAAAATTAGTATCTCCTGTGCACAAAAATGTGTAACTCAAAGCTAGAATTTTAAATTTTAGATTAGATTTTTTTGAATGTATTAAAAACTGTGTCGGAGTAAATAAAATTAAGAGATTTTCTGTCAGAATCAAAGAAAAACGTTGCCAGGTTATTCTGCTAGTAATACGTGAAAAATTTATAGATCTCCGTAAAAACAGGAGTTAAAAAAAAATCAAATATACAATAAAGAAAGAAGTAATCAAGGAAATGTATTAATATATAATTTTGAATCCAAAATTAATATTATAAAAAGGCCCGATTCCACTAAGTTGAGGTTGAACCCAGGCATCTTCTGGTTCAAAACCTTGCATAAACAATTCTAGTCATATTTACGTTTAACGCTGCTCAGTATACATAAGAACCTATAGCATATTTACACCAATGAGGGTAGTAATAAGGAAGGTAAAATTTAGACTAAACATATCCACATTTCCATGGAAAAAGGATTATAGTCATTTGAGGAAGAGAAATATACCTCAGTAGACACAGTCGGGATTTAAATTCTGGCATAACCCTCGCCAGAAAACCAGCGCAAGGTTAGTCTGACGACTTTGTCCACCTTACCACAGGGTTGCGTGTCGAAATAAAATCTACTTCATCTGAATGACGTGATATTCACATGTATACACGTGCTATACGGGGTGTTTCTAAATGCTCCACCCAAACTTAAACCACAGTATCTGAGGGTAAAAAAAAAATCCTAGTTAAAAATACCCAGAAAAGTAATCTTGTATTAATAAATGTAAGTTAATGCCAACGCGCTAGTCGTGTTGAGATGGACAACCGAGGACGGGGAGATCGAGGTTAAAATCTCGGTCGGACGAACTGGGGGTGATTTTCCTAAATGGTTTCCCACTCTCCACGCAAATGCGGGTTAAATTCCTCTAAATTCAACCTTCCCAATTCCTAATTCAGTACTGTAAGTAGTACTTAAGCGTACAACCCGAATGGATAGTAAGACGCGGTGCTAAATAAAAAAAGTTAAAGCTAAACGCAACAACGCCTTGAGTACGCAGCTCTAAATATGTACATGTACAGCAAGTTGCATATCATTAGTTGGGCACATCCCAGCAGGTGTTAAAACTCCCTCCTCGACTCGGTCATAACAAGTATCCCGAATTTGCTTTGGACGTGGGCTCACCCAGGCCCGGATTAACACTTTTGGGGGCCCTGTGCCAAGTAGAACTTGGGGCCCTTAGAAGTTAGTTCCCCAATGAATGATTATGAATCTTAGATATGCATTATACATGGATAATTTTATTTTGAAACAAACATTTTTGCAAACGTTTAGCCGTTAGTTTTATTATTAACATATTAATTATTAATACTCTAGTAATTTTTAAACTATACAGTATTTTATATACTGAATGGATTATGGTATTGTAAATTAATAGCTAATAATATAATAATTCTGGATATTATTTAATTATAGACTATTTCAGTGTAATTGCATTTTATGTAGTCCACCGTCTGCAGATAAAGTAGTAATAGCACTAGTAGATTATAGTAAAAAGTAATTTATTATTAAAAAGTTTTTTTTGAGTTTTTATCACTTTGCATTTAGTTAATTCTTCAATACTAATAATCTTACTATTTTACCTCAAATTATTGTCAATAGAAAATTAGTGTTTATTTTTCTGTCAAAAGTCAACGATACCGTTTGCAGATATTTAGTATTTCCGGTTTGCCAAAAGCAAAGCTTGCGTTAATTTTTAAGCCCAGACTGTCGGACTGCACGTGATACCAGGCTATCATGGACTTTTTATTAGGGAATTTCTAGATTAGTTTGGGATAAATTTGACGAAAAAAACATTTAAAATATTGAAGTATCACAAAATAAATATAATTCAAAGGGATTTATTTGCCAGGCAGCTGGGGGACCCTGACCTCGGAGGGCCACTCCCTGTGCGTGGCCAACTTGGCCCATGCCTCAATCTGGGCTCACCCTTTGAACACGTTGCTGGCAGCCGGGCACTTCTGCCCATTTAATGGTATGCAACTTGTTGTACAAGTAAGTGATTACAGCTGCGTACTTCCAGCGCTGTTGCGTCTAACTTCAACTCTCATTTAGTAATGCAAGATGACTTTACAGGATACCTTTATAATGGAACGTTCTCTTCATTTCTACCCACAGATGTTGTGGTCTAAGTTTGGGCAGAGAATTTATAAACACCCTGTATATTAACCCTTGATTTACAAATTGACTTACTTGAAGAGAATCATACCCTTCATTAGTCCGAAACCTTAGTTCAATACCATCACTTCGTGTGTCTACCAGTCTAAATGTTCCGGGTTCAATATTTTAACAGCGTTGAAAAATGTATTAATAGTTAAAGTGAGTCATATCTGATTATAGTTATGAGTTTGACTACCTGACAACTGGTTGTTGTGCTAGTTATTTAAGTTTTAAATTAATAATCATTTTATCTAAAAAGTGCCTATAAAAGGGCCCTAAAAAAGGAAATCATTAAATCAATCTTAGTTAAAGAAATTGGATTAACATGCCATATGTTAAATCCCAATTACTTTAACAACCATATTTTTGTAGAAAGGACCTTTTCTGACAGATAGATAAGCTACTAGATCAGAATACCTATAAAATAACATTTTTTAACCTATGCCAGCAGGCTTTGTCGGCAGACATTCCTGGTCTTCTTCTGGCAGAGGTGGATATGTAACCATTGTATGAGGTTGGGACAGCATGTAGATTCGGTTACTTGACCCCGGTGAAATGAGATGATGATGATGATGATGACGATTAAAACATTAATACTTATCTACTTTATGACCTCAGGATCTTGGAAGTTCAATGCCGTACTTACAAACGTGCGCCACCTATCCCCATATTGAGCTAGTCCTATCCAGTCCACCTCATTACACCCTATACCCAGGAATAAGGAGAGCTCCACGCTACATATCCTCCAGACAGAAGTGTATACAGACAACACCATAGTTAAACACTGTACCCATCACCCACAGAGTCTGGACTAATCTAACCTGTCGTCAACCTGTAGATTCCTTAGGTTGGGTCTGTTAACTGAGTGATTAGTGGAACAAGATAAAACAACTGTCCTCTAATTCCAAACAAGTAAGTGATATACAAGTCTTCTCATTCCAAACAAGTAAGTGATGTACTACCAGGAGATTGCATTTCTCTCACTATACCTCAATTATTTTTTTAAGAAAGGACATTTGGAGAAATTTTGTATTTACTAAAACTTTTTTGGTCGTCAGCATTGATATATTTTTTCTTTTATTACTAGTGCTATTAATAGATATAGCTGTGTATAACATAAATGAATTGACGTATGGGTACGTTGAGATAATTCTAGTATATTTTTCATGTTGTCATTTACGTCCATTAGTAAGAAAACTTATTTATACCTATTTAAGAGTAGACTGGCGATCTAGGGTATTTTTCTTCATCACCCTCTCGGGCTGCATGCATATTTGTACTGTACATTGTACATAAATATGTACATATATGCATATATACTCGTATAATCATTTATATAAATCCACATATATAAATGCATAATTATATATGAACGCATATATAAATTACTTGAGCAAATTTAATAGATATTAGGAAGGGAGAATAAAGAGGATGTACCCCCATTTGCTTGGAAGGAGAGTGAAAAAAACATTTAGGAGAAACTACCCTCAGTACACCCGACCGGTATTCGAACCTTGATCTCCCCATCATTGGCCGTCAAGTCTTTTTAAGAGAATGAGGCCTAGGACTATTCGAGCACCCAAACGGTTATATTTAGTTTATTCAGCCGCCTGAAGATAAGAGGAATTATTTATAGAAAACGCACCTGAATTAGCACGGAAATAGATTGTAAAAAACACAACAGTGATAGATATTGGATGTGTGCTAAATACCCCTCCATAAAGCATCCAGACGAGATTCGAACCTCGTCCTCCCTGTTCCCGTATATCTCGTATATTGTGAGCGTAACAACTTATACTACGTGAACACCAATTGGCGTTCCACCTTCCTCTTCCTGTGCCCTTGTATGAGTGAATGCAATTTTAGGATAGTCCAAACGAACGGTAGAAAGAGTGGCAATGAGAACAATAGAATAACGTAATATTACAATTAAATTAAATTGATTTCCCAACGGAAATAAAAAGTAAAATTTCCCTAAACTCCTTTAGGAAAAAGTATAAGCTTCTATATATATATACATAATTATATTGTAACAAAGTTCTTTCTATGGGTGTGTATAACATGTTTCAAGAACTTTTCCAGGCGTCTCTTCTAGAACCGACCCGTAGGTCCTATAAAACGGATGGTTACAGTAACACTGGTAGTTGTGCGACCATTTCTACGTTTATTATGTTCCGTGCTATTTCAGGCAACGATATCTTATACCAGGGGTGGGGAACATCTGGCACTAAAAGTCCGCTTTCCACTAGATTCATCCCTATGTTGTTCTGATCCGTGGTGTGAGGGTCAATGCACCTGGATACAAACCTTGGATTCCCGGGCTCGATTCTCAGATGGTACCTTGGGGTTTTGTTTTTTTTAATCTTAAGAGGAATCACCCCAACGGTCGCTAGGGGTAGATAAATTAGACTTGAGCTAGGTTAAGACTCCCACTGTTCCACACCTCCATAATCACTATAATCTCATTGTGGGTACGTGTAGACAGCCTCCATAGGTGTACCCTGGCCGATCTTCTGTGACACCAGAGAAGCGAATAGTCTACATACAGGGGACCGAACTTGACTTCAATAATGCGATACGCCAAAAAGGATTTAAAAAAAGCCACTACACTGCACATTTTATGCATACAATATTTGTTCAAAATCATATACAGTAGAATCTGGATGATACTGCATTGGTTAAATAGAAAAATTTGATAGTTCAAGCTCACCATCATTTCCTAGTAAACCTCTTTCAATTTAATTATAAAAAATAGCATTTAATTTGAATTATTTTGTTTGTTATGCTTTTGGTGGATCCTATTTTCACAATAATTCTTTAACGGTGTATATTATTTCTTTTATGCTCTTTGATGGATTGTTTCTGCAACAGTGTATATTATTTCATTTATGCTCTTTGGTTGAGTGTTTCTGCAACATTGTATATTATTTCATTTATACTCTTTGGTGGGGTGTTTCTGCAACGGTGCATATTATCTAGTTTCATAAATATTACTAGTTTTCAGTAAATGTTTCTATTTTAAGCTAAGAGAGAAAGAAATTATGTGCGTTGCGACGTACCATTTTATTTTAAATTATGTTTTGAAAATAGCAATTTTTAATTTTTATAAATTGAAGTACACGTCGATTGAGAATGTATAATTAATAGATGATTAACTTGCATAATTAACATAAGAAAGCACCGAAGATATCAAACGGCCACGGATTCCCCGTCCCTGTTCTAGCCCTTAATACCTTCCTCTCTTCTTCTTACCATATCCGCCTGAGATGGCTTTGGTTATACAAGAGAGCAATAATTAAGATAATAGGCTACCACGTGATCTTTCGTGAAGATATTCTAAACTAGGAGTTACAAGTTGCAAATCCTCTATCAGCCCATCCTTTATGCATAGAGGTTCAGAATTACACCCACACGCCGTCTAGGGTAAGGTGACCCGTTAGTCTCCGATTTTCAAAATGAATTAATATGACTTGAAATGTATATGGATTAGATACAAATGCTTTAAAAACTTGTGTTTTAGGTTTATTCTGATAGTACTTTAATGTTTTACTATAATATTGTAATGTTTTATCATTACACTGCCATTTTGTATAATACTACAATTTTTTTTTTTTACTTTCTCGTTACCTTACAGGTAGAGAAATTATTGTAATGGTCAAAAAATCAAACAGAAGCGGAAATTCCCATAACTACTTAACTTACTTAACTATTTGAGATACGAAATAATTTATCATTGAAAAATTATAGTACTATTAAAAATAAAAAGCTTTTAATTGAAATATGTTTTTTACAAAACCAATAGTTTATGAGATATGGGGAAATATACCAATACAATTAGTAAGTTAATAAGTAAGTCTTTCAAAAAGTTCATGTTCTTTTTCCTTCAACCTTTTAGGGGGAATATTTCTACAGCAATGATCTATCTCTATCATTTTAGACTTAATAGTCAATATTTACCTTTTATTATTGGTCAAAATTTATAAATGAGTAATTTAATAGCAATGCAATGACCTAAAGATGTGCAACCCCTAATAAAATCTCGAAAATTTTTAATCGGAAATCGAAATTTTAATACGAAATTTTGACCCGTTGGAACCAATATCTATCTTTTTAATTGGGCCAAATATACAAATGATGACTTTAATTCTTTAAAAATAAAATTTATAAAATCTAAAACCGTGAGTTAAAAAATGTTTTACGTAAGTATAGCGCAATTTGTGCTCGGGTTTGCTAGTGTATATTACTTCGTTTCAAATATATTGTGAGTTTTGAGTAAAAATCTCCATTTTTAAACAAGCGAGCGAGAAAGTCTGTGTAGAGTTCCATACCATTGATTTTTAATATTTTTGTAGTTTTGCAATGTTTTTTTATGGTATTGTCATGTTTTGTTTTACTATGTTACTGTCAAATGTTAGTATAGTACAGCTATGTTTTATTATTGTACTGACATTAGTATAGTACTGTCATATTTTTATAGTTCTGTTATGTTTTATGTTATATTTTAAAGCGATAGCAATTTTTAATAATGCCATGTTTCTACTAAGGATACAATGTTTTTTCAGTAGTGTAAGTTTTACCATAGTACTGCATGATTAAATACACTAACACCGAGATTTTTTTGTAATTGTGTTTTATAATAGTGACTGTTTTATAGTAACACCATGTTTGTATCGTACTGTCATGTTGAACTATACTAATTAAATGTATTTGTGTTAATACCAATTGTAATTACCTCAATATCGTGTTTATTTTTAAAAAATGTTGCTTATTTAAGCTACTAAAT
>CABFWB010005901.1:0-38984 GCA_902151455.1 Timema bartmani | reverse complement strand
TTGAACTATCAAAAGTGACAGCTGCAAATTATATTACTTGACGTATGCATTTTTGAAATTTAAAAAAAACTACAAAAAATTTTCCTATTTTAATCTGACTTTGAGGCTCGGTGGAACTGAGAATCTACCCAGAGCACAAAGAGTGCCATCTTATTACTCTGCTGACTTTGCCACGCTTCCCTGGAAAAATGTTTTGGTTGACTTTGTCGGACCTCTCACTCCTTCTTTCCTAGGTAACACCTCGATATTAATTGCCATGGACGCATTTTTTAAATTCGTGGTGCTCATGCCTCTCAGTAACATGATAGCTACAACGACGGTGAATCCCTTATCTAGGCGGGTTTGGGCATTGCTAGAGACCCCAAGTATTATTGTGAGTGATAACGGACCATGTTTTAGGCCTAAGACGTTCGGAGACATGTTTTTTTTGTGGGGTATCAGTCACGTGACTACCAGTCCTTACAATCCTTTCCCGAACCACGTGGAACGTTTCAACCGTAATTTGTGGTGCTGACCATCTTCCACCACCATGACCACTCCCACTGAGATAAACACCTGGACTTCTGGAACGTTGCGTTCAATTCTGCATTCCATGAGTCTGTTAAAGCAAACCCAGCTTAGATTTTCCTAAACAGGGATTTGAACCATCCCCTTCTTGCCATTTGGGATTTCGACCCACTTTTGACCTAGGCTAGCAACCACCTATTTGCAGAGAAGTGTGAACTTGCCTTTGAGAATCTGCAGAAGTTGCAAAGGCAAGTGGCTTCCACTTATAATTGGGGGCGAGTCCCCGTTTCATTTAAGGTTGGGGATAATGTAGTTTGCAAGTGTTTCCCCCAGAGCTCGGCAATGTATAAATCGTCAGTTAAGCTTGCGTACAAGTGGAGCGGGCCATGGTCTATTCCCAGGCTCTAAACACCCGTTTCTGTGCTGCTAAGAGAGATAGCAGATCCGTCTTTAACTCGTCGGGTTCATGTGAGCCACCTCAAGACTTTGGTACAATGAGTCAGTGTCCTGCCTTTATTGTTAGCGTTTAGGTATTATTTAGTTAGGTGTCGTGTGTTTAGGCATTAAATTTATTCTATGTTCTTACATGATAATTAATTAGAATGGGGCACCCTACTTGCAATATAATGAGAAAAGGAAAATGTGATCAATGCTATTATAAAGTTCTAAGTATAACGTCTGGAGCTTGTGCAAGATTAAGGGTGCGCATGTGCGTCAGTCCAGTCAAAAGACATCATAAGATATGTACTTTTTTTAGAAGACTCTGGCCTTGAGCGATATCTGCGGGAAGGCAATCTCCAAGAACTATGTAACCGAGTTTGCCAAAGTCTCTCCCAGGTTGGGTGAACCCAATCGAATTCTACTGATACGATGCCGTGCAAAGCTATTTGTGAACTCTGTATTGTAGGATGAGGTTTATATTTTCTGATTTTGTTCTCAGAGAGGCCTTCCACTTCCTGTTGGCTCCCCCTCAACTCCCTCTTTTTCTGTCTCTGGGGACTAAGTGCTGGACAGTCCCATGGCTCGAGGAAGGAAGTCGGATGTCGACTAGGCAGATGGACCCCGTTGTCTGAAGAGACGCGGGTCAACCTCAGTGGATCAGCTGGGAAAGATATGGCAGGAGTGTCAAGTGCCAGGGTCAATGTGCTCCAGCAAGAGCCTTTCAAGGGTCGACGAGTGACTGCGGATATTGCCACTGGGAAGATCAGCGACCTGCCAATAGTGGTCACTATCAGAGTGCCAATATTAATATATTTATTATTTGTTTTTGTTTATTAACCATTTCTGTTTTGTCCAATAAAATATACCGTTATTCTTTATTTTTCAAAGAATGTGGTTACAGAAGTTACTTTGCATTGGAGAAAGGTTAAGTTCCTATAATAGGAAAAATATTAATAGATACGTGGTTACAGATTACCAAACTGATACTAAAAACCCCCATCCCGTAACCTAAATTTAAATTAATAAGTCCGAAAATATTAATTTTGAAAAGATCCCCATAATTTAACCGAAATATAATTTTGAAGAATTAAAGTTAAGCCTTAGCTTAAATTGCAGCTCTCACCTTGAGCTAAACCTATGATACAATGAGAGACGATATACAATTTTTGATTCACACTCATAGGACGTGCTGTGACTGTGTCGTCTTGGATTGTTTCAAAAGTGATTTCCCAAGGTCACGGTCCAAACACAGTCCCAACACAGTCATATCAGTGTGAATGTAGATGATGTCGCCTTAATGTCGTTTCACCTACTTCGGCTTCTTCCGGCAAGCGGCGAACCTTCACGAATGTGCTGATCTACAATCTGACAGTGGCTGCGGAACATTCCAACATTGTTAGCAAAACTGTGTGCAATAAGCCAAAACTATGGATGAAGAAAACTTAATCATGTTGGTTCAAGAGTATGAATGCTTATATAATTTACAACATAAAGATTATGGTAATAATCTCACTAAGGAAGATATTTGTAAGGAGATAGCTGAAAAACTGAATTAAAGAGGTTTGTGTAAGTTTTCAAACTTCGGGACACTCATTCTAAAATATTTGTGAAACTTTTGATGGTCATCTCTGAGTCGCCCAAACATATTGTGAAATTCTCCTTCTCTTGCTCTAAACAAATTATAAACCCGATATTTTCTTCGTTTTCTCCTCTTTTTATCAAGTGAAATAAGATAAAGCACCGCATGCAACAATCACATATTCCTTGGTAGCGACATGACAGTCCCAGCACGGCCTGCGGCCTGCGCACAGTCCTATCAGTGTGAATCAAACTTAATACTACCCAATCTCAATTAGGGAAAAACTTTTACAGAGTGAAAATATGTATGCAGTAAAAACCTCATTATAGTTAGTTCATTAAAAAATAATTTTTTCAAAGCAAACCAATTGTAATATGGGAATTTTACTAATATCTTCATGCTTTTTATAACAAATTCTGAAAAAAGTACTGTAATTGTCCAAGTAGTTTACGAGAAAGGGTGAGTTAAGTTTTGGGATTTTCGAGTATTTGATCGCGGTAAATATGATGCCGCTTGGATTTACCCTGCAAGAATTTAAAAATGTGGCCGTCTTGCGCGTTTGTGTCGTGAATTCAAATATTGTCTGCACTTTGCTCGGAGCCTATAGTTGACATTTATCCAGTTGAAATAATAGTTTAAAAAATATTATTCTCATTAGGTACTTGAAGACATAATTTTATAACAGGAGTTAATGAAATTCTATAAAAACAGTCATGAGATTTCCCATTGATAATTTGTTTATGTAAGTAATTGGATATTAACCTCAAAATATTAATTCATCTGGATTAGGATATTTATTTATATATCAATCAGACACAGTGGCGTAGTAAAGGCAGTTTATACTCTGGGTGGGGCTCGATTTTGACACCTACCTGGTGTGGAAACAAAATTATAATAAAAAGTGTTATAAGAACTAAGAGTTGAAATAAAAATAAGGGTGCAAAACCAATACTGCATAAAGCCAGCAATGTAGAAATCTTAAACCTAATAAAAGGCATTTGGAGCAGTGAACTCTGAGCAAAAGGCACTATGTTCTTCATGCGCCTGCGCCTTTCAATTACAGAGGCGACTTTTTGGAAAGTTTGGAAGGAAATATAGAGTTGTTGTCTGCCGATCCTGGAGGGCGTAAATGTGGTGCACCTTTCACATTTGTACCTTATATTTTTATGATTTAGAGTGAGTACCTACCTCACAAACATAATACAATAATTAATAACCTTGGGATTTTAATAATAATTATTGTATTATTAATTTTGTAACTATTATACATTTTTTCAATTTTTTTTTTACAAAACGACATCCCTTCTTGTTCAAGCCCCCCCCCATCACACAAGTAAAAATTATGTTTGGAGTAATTAAAGAATACGTCAGGTAACATTATCTAATTTATTGTGTTATTCTTTCATCAAATAAAGTTTTTGATCACATTGACGAATACACAAGACGTTCTGAAATAGAAAAATTCCCAGGTGACCAGGGAAAACTTGGTGATAGACCTTTAATCAAGGGTTCAAGCAACTGTATTTTTAAAGGTGTTAGTGATGGATTTTTCAAGCTTAAAATGCTATTTGTTTTGGCATTCGCCATCATTGCATGAAGGAAAACTAACAAGTTTCGGTTTGCAAAAACTTGAGGCTTTATTATGTTATCAACATAGCCTAACCTTCATAAGGCTACTATTGTATAGTAGTAGCTTTAGAACTAGTAGGCAATGACAAGCACTACTAGCAAACTTGATTAACTAAGCTTTCTATACAATCTACTATAGAAGGTGCCTCCTTTCAATGTTCGACGAGTTATGGGAACTTTTGAAGAGTATGATAGGGATGCCAGCTGGGAAATTTAAAGTTAGTTTGTGCAAGTCGGTAAAGAACTTCTATAGTCAAAATTAATGTAGTTCAGAGTAATTATAAAATTTCCCCAACTCAAGATCTCAACCCTCCACAAAATTCCCACCTTTATAAAGTATTTCCGCCAACATTGTTGTACTCCCTACCCCTGCAAAGTCCTTGAGCCCTACCTACTAGTAAACATATGTGGATAGCCATGTAAAAAATTATTTTTTCTTTTCTAGGTCTGGAAAAATCCTGAATACAACATTTAGACAATGTTCTCGTTTAACAACAGAAAGGGTAATCACAGAAAACACACAAGTTAGTAGGGATCACCTGACACCAGAATTAAGTCTACATTTGATAACCCCATCATGCAAACTTTGGTCAGCAAATCCGATTGATGTTCCCTTTGCAGATCCATTTTGGGCATTTTACTGGCCTGGAGGTCAAGCTCTTTCGAGGTAGTACTAAATATATTTCAAAATAATTTATAAATATTGACTATTTTCTCAACTGATATCCCACCATTTAACAATTATTTGAATCCAAGTTCAACCATTTCAGATACATTTTAGATAATTCTTCCTTGCTGTCTTCGCGCAAGATTATTGACATTGGAAGTGGTAGCGGAGCTTGTGCAATCGCTGCTGCGAAAATAGGGGCCCAAGTGACAGCAAATGATATAGACCCAGGTGACATTTTACAATGCCAGTGACATATTTTTTTTTACAACTCCTGTTGCTTACTTATTCCCATCAAATGTATTTTACCCACTTAAGAGGCCAAATGGTCTAAGAAGTAACTCTTCAATACAAAGCCAAGAAAGAGAAACCTGATTTTGATACTGTTGCATTGAAATAAATGATTCAAAGTTTTGTATAGTATGTATTGTATTTGTTTCAGTTTCTCGAGTAGCGATAGCATTGAACACAGCTCTCAACAAAGTCACTGTCGACATTTCATCTGAAAATCTTATCGGAAAAACACAGCTAAAGTGGGATTGTGTTTTGATCGGTGACATGTTTTATGATGAAGTGTTTGCCAGAACTCTCTTGTCATGGTTACGGATACTTGTCCAAGGAGGTGCGCTAGTGTTAGTGGGAGACCCAGGGAGGACACTGTTGCAACAAGAACTGCATAAGAGTTCAGATATCCTTGTCGCACAATACGCACTACTGGACAACACCTGCTTGGAGAACAACGGGTTCACAGACACATTTGTTTGGCAGTTGTCAAGCTGAGCTGTTGGTTGTGATATAGTTTCACATGTCCATACTTTGTTTGTTTTCAAGCAGAATGAAACTAGCATAAATTCAATAATTGAAACGTTGCTATCAATGATGAAGTGGCAAAATAGTCTAGATTTTTAGGAAGAACCTTATCTGAGTTATAAAAGTTAATAGATCTACTTTCATTCAGTCATACTTCTAGTTGTGTGATACATATTATCAGTATTTATTAAATAATAATAATATGACAACACGTTATCGGTGTAGCTGCAACATATTCTTTTTTTTTTTATTTACTATTATTATTTTCGATGGAAATTGGACTATAATGATAGCATGTTCCTACATAGAATGGAGCTTATCCGTGGTGATGGTGAAAATACAGAGAAGTTTGCTGGAAAGACTTTCATTGTCAGCCTGTCTGGAGAAATTGAAACCTTTGTGAAGTTATTCAAAAGACTTAAATAAATCATTATCAATTTTTTTTTTATAAATATACAATAGGATACACTAGCTTAGTTGATCAAATAAGTATTCTTTTTTTTTTAGCTATTGCTGCTTAAAATAAGAAATAGTTTCAGCGTTGTATGTAAACTTAACATAATCAATCCTTTCCAGCCTAAGGTCAGTTTAGTAAAATGCCTCCATTTTCTTCTTTTCTTCCAACATTTTTCTCTCACTTGCAAAATTTCTGTTATCTGCTTTTCTCATTTCTTTCTTGGCTTCCCTTGCGGTCTTTTCTACATACTTTATTGCCAACATTTTCTTTGTGATCCTCTCTTTTTCCATCCTCATTACATCTCATTCTTGCTTCCCCTACTAAAGTACATTCACCACCTGAGTTTAGTTGGATGACAGCTCAAAAAGCTACTAGAAATAGTCCCTAATGTATCCCTACGCCAACAGCTAACACCTTTCATTTTGGACAGCTCTAATGAAAACATATAGTAAATGTAGGAATGTGATAGTTAACCACAGTAATTTGAGCTAGTGTTATTTTTTAAATTTAGATCGGGCACAAAGCTTTTTAATAATTTTATTCCACTAAAAAAATAATTATGTATTGACAGCACTTTCACAAAATGTCTAGCAAATAATGCTTCAAAATGGCGACCAATTAATTTAAACCATGTGAATGATCACGACACAAACAAGTTCTTTACAATGGTGCACACCCGCAGTGGATAAAAATATTTTGAAATACAATAAAATAATCAGAAAATAATTTATTATATATTTAAAAAATGACAAGTATTTTCTCTTTTACAAGATGCCTGTATTAATAGTATTAACCAAAAATGAATTAATGTAAGCACAATATTACACAATACTACACACAGATAACATTACAAAACAAATAAATGTGTTAGTGTTTTTACTTTTATTTGTGCTCTACCATTTTTCTAATATTTCATTTTATTTATTACCAATTTTTTTGCTCAATGCAATTTATTTCATACATAAAACAAAGAATAAGTACTGGTACTTTTAATTATGTTCGGATTGGAGAGACAGACAGACACACAAACATATATTACTGTTTCCAGCCTATGGTCCAGGTCAGTTTTTATTCAAGCCATATACTTTCCACTACCGGCTTGCTAGGCCTGTCGTAGCTTTGTATGTCTTATAATCTAACTTAAGACTAGGACAGGCACAACATCCAGTCCCCGGCCATTAATTTATCAATGAGAGGGTAAACCCACATTTACAAACGATAAATTTTCGGCCATGCCGGTTTGTTTCAGGTAAACACTTTTAAGATGATCCCAATTTGGAAAACGAAAGATGAATTTGACATCATTATTCTAGAAAAATTAAAATTAATTACAGTTTCTATTATATACCCTACATGAATAAGAAAATGGCAGTTGAAATACCAAATACAATGTTGAGTGGTATTTCATCAAGTGAAGAGTGAATATTCTTTGATTTTAAACATTTTCATCAACCTTAGTTTTATATGTACAAAGGAGTGAATTTCAAGAAATGCAAACATTTAGCAAAGAATGAACACACAGGAAATATGTTTTTAAAAGTTAAAGCAAAGTAGAAGTTTAAGGATACAAATTTTACCTACTTTTGAACTTGACCCTCTTTGATTTTGATGAAATTTGGCAATTTTTACTCCCACAATATAGAAACCATGTACAATAAAGTAAGAGAGAATAACTCTGTCATGTTGTCTTCCTTCCCTATCGCTTGCTTTACATCACTGTATAGTGTTTCTACACTGTCATATAAGACATTTCCAAACCATTAGCCAATAATACATTTTATTTTTATTCCTACAATGATTAATATTTCTAATTGAAGAAATAAAACAAAACACAATGAACTGTGAAGCTCAAAACGCTCCTTTTTTTAATCTGGAGCTAAAAGTTAATGAATTATGGATTTTAGATAATTAAATATCTTTTAGAAATTATAATTATGCAAAATTTCATTAAAATTCCAATTCCCCGTTTTTTCATTGGATCACATGACATGGAATGGTCCCATAATATTTTCGAGATCACAAATGATAGTCTAAATTTGGAGGTACTATTTATAGGCTTCATATATTATATTTAATGAGTTACCTATAAAATGATTATCTGTAAGACCAGAGAACATAGTTTAGATCAATGTGGTTTATGTTTTCCAAAATGGTTTTCCACTCTTCCTCTATACAAATGTGGGTACACTTCCTCATCCCTAACTCATAATTGTGTTCAGTAAATTTGCGTTTAACCTCAAGCAATTGAGAAATATATGATAGTAAGGAAGAAAGTTTATTGTACATTCGTTGATCTGGAGAAAGCGTATGGGTGAAGAGAAGTATGTTATTAAAGAGCATTGTGTGGGTGCATTGAGCTTTGAGCAATGGTTTGACATTGTACAGGGTGTTAGACAAGGTTGTGTCATGTCCCCATTGTTTAATGTATTCATGGATAAATGTATGAGAGATGCTTGTGAGGACATGGTTGGAGAACAAATAGACAATGAGAATGCGAGTGTGCTGTTATATGTAGATAGTGTCGTATTATAATGACTGAGAAAGAACATGACTTGCAGAATGTATCTTTGTATATAAATATCTACATAACTAAGGCAAAAGGTTGAATGCATATCATATAGTTGGATGAATGTGGACTATTACTAAAGGAAGTAATACCGAAAGAGGCAAATATGTCCGTGTATAAAAGTGTATTAAAACCAACGTTGTTTTATAGATGTGAAGTGTGGGTTTGTCAGGGAAAAACCAAGAGCAAGGTGAATGCAGTTGGATTGAGATATCTAAGAAACGTATGTGGAAAAACTAGTACGGACAGTGAGTGATGAATGGGTGCTGAAGGAGTGTGGTTCGAAAGGGTACCCAAAAGGTCAATGTGAAAGAAGTGTCATAAGTTTGTGTATGTTGAGAGGAGTATGGATCAAGTGAAGAAGCTAATATATGAAGGTAGAGTGTGTGTAAAAGTGTTGTAAACAAATGTGTGAAAAAGAAAAACATTAAGAATTTAAGAATAAAAGAGCATGTATAACTCTGTGTATGGATGTTGTAGAAGCAAGGGGAGTATACAAGGACAAGGAATTGTGGAGAAAGAGGCAATATACTGTTAATATAGCTATCTTGTAAAGGAATGGGATGATTTTGTATGATGTGTATGTATAACTTGAACAAGTGGTAAGGTGCTGTGTTTAATTTTTTTTAGCAAGGAACAAATTTGTCACCCAAAAGCTGTGCTTTTTGGGCCTCTTCCTTCACTTGTTTTCTTGCCATTTGTTTTATACTTACTACTCATATTTAAAGCTTGCAGCAACAAACATGAGCCATTTTAAACATTATAAAGGTTGTTACCAGTGATCAAACCAACAGCTGATAGTGTTATCTATCACCCTTGTGTTTATAGTTTCATTTTCTTAAGAAAAACCTGTTTACCTTTAACCTTCCTTAAAACTAATAAATGTATAAAAAAATTTATTTCATCGCCATTTGATTTGTTTTTAAACTTGAACAGAAACCTTTAGACTCAATTAGTTGTGTAAGTCTAGAACTTGGTGTAAGCACATATTAATGACTGCTTAATGAATAGAAAAAACACTGATGTAAACAATAGATTTTAATTTCACTTCTTGATTACATTTACAAAAATATATTTTAAAACTTCTTGAAACTCTTCTTGGCGCCGGTGCCTTTCGTCACCTTCAGAACGTTGAATCGCACGGTCTTACTGAGTGGTCGACATTCTCCCACTGTTACCACATCACCAATCTCAACATCCCTAGGGGAAAATTCAAGCGTAATCACTAAACATTCTCCAGTTGTGGCCTTCAATTTGCCTCAGATACTGATCAAAATAACATCAGAATGACATAACAATCTTTCATACATTATCAGAAGACCGTCGTTTGTTTCATCATCTGCTATTCAACAAACAAAACCCTGCTTACATTCTAATATGCGTATGAAGGCACATTTTCAGCTTGAGAAGAAAACAAATTTATCAAGGTTCAAGAGAAAAATGAATATAAATAATTTTATGAGTGGAAGGGATGGAAATTCAGGGCAGGATCGGGTATTTCTCAAATAGTCTATTTTGTATGTTATCCTACAAGCATTCTTTAAATAAAATATTTGTTTTACAAGATAAAAAATATATGCTAATTAAAAAAAAAAGTTTGTGTAGCACCATGTCTTGCTACTAATTCGAGTTATATGCTTATATACTAATTATGCTAATGGTTTTAGGGATTATGAAGGTTATATATTTATAGGAAATGTACCAGCATTTGCATAGAAAACATTTTGGAAAAACCACTCTCTGTACACCAAACAGATTTGACCTTGATTTCTCCATCATCAGAAGTCTAGTCTACCATGAGTAGTGCATTAGATTATGCGGTGACCAAAGCGGGCAATAGTCATAAAAACAAAATTATGGTGCATGAAATAAAATGTCTAAGGCTTGAAATGAATGAAAAAATAAGATTTTATATTGTCAAAAGACAAAACATATATATATGTGTGCTCTGCGAGTACTCAGATTTCAAGCTTTGAGCCGAGCTCGTCATTTAAGCTTGAGATCGAATGTTTTGTAGGCTCTTTCGAACTTCCACATGATGTTCATAATAATAAAGTTCTAAAACGCGATGGTAAACATGGGTTATTTAATTTAGATGTCGGGATTTCCACTAATAAATCTTTCGATAGCTTAACAAATTGTTAAAATTAATACTAATTTTCACATTAATATTGTAATAGAGTTTTAAAAATACTTTCAACCAGTAAACTAATTCAATATTGTCGTCCATTTTGAATTATCCTTAATTGAAGTTGTATTTTCATGACAAAGCAATGAAAATACAAATAGCTAAATAGACTACTAAATAAGCAAATTGTAAGAGCACAATTATTTTAAGGTTTATTCTGACAAGAGGTTAACCCACGCTTGTACATTTCCTTGGAAGTCAGGAGTGTTGTGTTGCCATCCTGATAAGCATAGCATATATATCATCATGGTTGCATCCTGTTGACAAGAGAGCACGGTGCGACCGATGGACCTTCCTGGCTTGTTGGACACATCAAGATCAGCAAGTCTAAGTAATAGTATTACCACCTTGTTTAGTGATTGGTTGACTAAAAAGTTCAAGAGAAGCCATGCTTGGGGCATGAGAGTCGTCCTCTAGCAACCACTGACAGACACAGAGGGAAAAAATGTGATCTGGTGGTTCCCCCACCGGAGGGTTGATCGCGAGTCTACAGGAAGTTTTGCGAGTCCCGTTATCGTGCATGCTCCATCATCACGGGAGATCTACCCGTTTACCTATGTAGTAGTTTAGTCATCTGAATCAATTAATAAATATATATTATTGGACTAACACCAGAGTCTCACTCCCCACAAACCACCCATTCCAACCCCTACCGCTCGGGGTCCACCCCAACCATGTAAGTCCCTACGGTGGCGCGGTAGTGTTGTAGTAGGGTTGGCTACCGTCCACCCAAATTAAATTGGGACGTTATAGAATAATCCTTTTTTAAATATCTTTACTTAGTCCCTTTTTAAAATAATAATTTTAGTTAGATAAAAAATTTAACATAAAAAATATATATATTGAATGTTTAGTTACTATTCATTTATATAATTATGTTGGTTGGTTGATTAACCTGTGCTGATTAACATCGCAATAAATATTTTACCAAGCTTATCACATTTTATTAAAAAAAAAGCATTTATTATTTTATATTGTTTACTAGAAATATTATTTTGACAGTCTTTATTTTTAATTTTTACTGAACACAACTGTTACAAGCATTAAAAATTTAATAGAAATAGATTTCACAATAAGATCATTTCTAGCACGACTTTGTGCAACTGCGCATAGAGAAATGGAATTGAAACAGAAGACGTGATCATGCGCGAGTATTACACTAAGGACTAATAAACTAAATATGAAACATTTCAAATTTCTAACTGGTAATGATTCTTATGTTTACTTACAGGGTAAATAAAGTTACGCAAGCATATTTTAAGGAAATATTAGCTCAATAAAACACTTATTTAATAAACTTTTTTTTAGTGTAATTTTAATGTCTTAGATGAGTGTTTTAACCAATAAATTATTTTTCCTATTATATTTTTATTTAAGTGTTGTTCTTATATTTGAAATTGACTTTTTTTAAGTATTACAGTAGCCCCATGGCTTCTTTGGTGCTGACTGACAGTTCACAGCTCACTTCTGACAGTCAACATTTAGGTATATACCTAAATTTTGACTGTCAGAAGTGACAACTACTAAAGACATGTTTTTTGCAGATAATATGGTTCGGCGTAGGGATAAATAATTTGGTCTGGTAGCTTTTCAAAGCCGTCAGAAGCCAGCTGTGAGCTGTCAGTCAGCACCACAGAAGCTAAAACTGAGGTATAGTTCTTATATTCAAACTCAGTGGCTGCATGGTCTAAGGCGTAACTTTCGCAATAGACTAGACTGCCAATGACGGGGATATTGAGGTTCAAATCTCGGTCGGGTGTAAAGAGGGTGGTTTGTTCAAATCTCGGTCGGGTGTAAAGAAGGTGGTTTTTTCCAAAATTGTTTTTCACTCACCCTCCATGCAAATCTGGGTACACTTCTTCTAAATATAACCTTCCTAATCCCTAAAACTATTAGCATAATTAGTACACAAGCATATAACCTAAAAGAGGAGTAAGACGCAACACTAAAAAAATTGAAAATGTTCTGCAAAATATGTTAGATAATAAATTATAGTTCAGCTATTTTCTTCTCAGAATGGGGATAGTCCATGTTCAAGAATAAATGGTTATGTGCAAATTGAAATAAAAAAATAAAAATAATTTGGGCCAGCCTCAGCAATAGTGAAACAACATTGTTGAAAATTTGTAAAGTAAATTTTGAATTCTTCATAAAACTTGGTCTTACTTTCCAAATCAACTCCATATATATCACTTTTTACAATATTAGCATTTTCTAGCTAACAGAAGTTCAGTTGCTGGGAAAAAGGAACAAAACAGCAAGTCGAAAAACTATTTTAAGTTAATTAATATCAGTTTCAACCGATGTCTTGGTATAGTTAGTGTATATGACTCAGAACACCGAAAAAATAAATAATCAAATCGTGAGTCGAAGCTTGGAACTATACAATGGTGCCAACACAAACTTAACATGTCACAACTAACATTCTCAGAATTTAAAAAATCCTTTAAATATTGTTACAACTTATTTTATTGATCAATATTAAAAGAAGTTCATACTTAACTATAAATAAGCATTTTATCTAAAAGTTCATCAAGTCAATAGAATTTTATTTTTTACTTATATGTATGGGGAAAAAAAGCATTAAGAAAAATAAAATTTGTAATTAAATAATTATTAGAGAATTGTAGAAAAATTAAGATTAAACGAAAGTTTAAACACTAACAATGGATGTAGCGCTTGACATTATATTCTACAATATCAACTTAGGTGTCAGCGAATGTGGGTAATCACAATTTACACTAATTATGAGGATGTGTGTGTATTTTAAAGAACAGAGTCCCGTCCAGTGAATGTTTCAGACTATAACCAAAGTACGACCTAGCTCTGCTACTAATTATCCTATTAACATCGGTTGAAACTAATTATCCTATTAACATCGGTTAAAACTTGTGATTATTTAACGGTGTTAAATTAAAAAATGGTGTTATTTAAATTTTGTAATAGGGGAGGGTTGAACTCGGTATTTCTCTTTTGCACATTGACATATTGTTATAATATTTACCTAAAGCACGGAGAGAGGTGAACAGACATATTTCGGTGTCGTTTCTCAAATCTGTTGTACTTCCGAATATAATGCAAATAGTCCCGTCGGATGACAATAGTTCTTTGCATCTTCATCTTCTGCACAACTCCTGTCAGGATACGTCCACGGATCGACACGTTACCCGTGAAAGGACATTTTTTGTCTATGTATGTCCCTTCAATAGCCTATTACAAAGCCAAAACAAAAGATTAAGGACGACTGCTACACTCATGTCTCGTTATAGTTACCTTGGAGTGTTCTTATGCTCAGTTGGTTTAATAAGGATCCTCATTCAACTTCAGAAGACCGTCATGATGTCATCACTTGCACAAGATTACACATGCTTCAAATAATCAACCAAAGCTCTTAAAAAAAAAAAGCCTTAAACTAAATTTTAAATATATTATTATTATATTCATGATGTAAAATTTCAAATAGGCCTTCTTTGATTTTATGCCTACTATAATTTTTTCAAGCCTACATCAAATACTTACTCTTAAGAGCCGTTTATAGTTTAGGTTCAAAGGCCCACCAGTCCCTCATGCACTGCTTCATTTGCCAGCCGGGCAGGGGCAGTGTGATTTGGTACAATATTTTATGATTTGTGCAACAAACAATGATTTTACCCGTGCCGTTAGAAAGGCCTTAGAGAACAACACTGTGCTTGTTGGGGGATTCCCAATAATATAGATACAACCCAAAGTCATGCACTAATGCCACAATGGAAACCAACCCCAGATTTATAATATAAACAAATAAATATGCTCATTGAGTTTAACATGCTCAAGGTTGTCACCTGTTCTTTAAATGTGAATACTTTCACACACTAAGAATACATGCAAACATTATTTAAAGATATTTGAATCTGCTCTCCACAGTCAAATATTTCAGTTTGGGTGGTATTTTTGTTTAATGTTTTATATTTGTCATCTATTTCTTTGGTACTTAGTAAGTAAATTAGTGTTGGACAAAACAAACTCATCCGTGCATGGGAAATGAGCCGAGCAGTTGTATTCGGCCAGTTAATTGTCATGAAGGTTGTAATGGGTTGAAATTATCAACAGACTGTCAACATATTACTTGGAAATACAATCAGGAAGATGAAGTTAAAAGGAAGTTCACCAACATTAGCCTGGAAATTGAATTGGAAAACCAACCTTGATGCATTGGAAAGAGACACGACCAGAATCTCAACCCATATTTGAGCACAGTGTGCACCTATTGAATTATTTACTGTGTAATTTGTCATATTCACAAAATGGCAAAACTAAACCGTCATATTTCAACAAGTTGAAATTATTAAATGAAAGAAGTGTGTGAAGTTATGAAAACATCAGTTTTGACTTTGAAAAATACATATTGCCATTAGTTAACAGTAGTAATTAAAAGCTAAAATGAGTTCCATGCATAGTACAACTACAATTATAAAGTTTGTTGGACAAAACATTAAATTAGAAACAGCTAGAACCTTAAATTTTATAATTATAAATAAATCCCAAATAATCACTTATTTTAGGTTTCAAAAATATATATTAAAGACTCAAAAACAAGCCTAACAACCAGACCCCAGATCATTAATTTACTTCACTTATCACTGTGGGAAATCTGCCCTTATGCTTGTTAAGTTTGGGATAAAAAAAAAAAGTTGATTTGAGCAATCTCTAGATTATATCTAAAGCTAAATACCGTTAAGTACTTCTAGTTTGAAATATTTGTACAGTAATGTTATGTATTTAAAATTTCTATTTCACACAAAAATATTAGCTTGGACTTAAAATGGGTTTTTCCAAGCACTGTCTTTCCTGTTCATACTTATAGATTAAAACGGTTTGCACCCTTTGACAATTAAATTATGGACCCAATAAATCAGGGTGTCCAACCAAACTCTATTTTAAAATTCCCTGGCTTTCCCAGGCTACTTTATAAACTTGTATGCAGTCAATGAAATAACATGTAAAAGAAGAAAATATTTACAAATCTAAGGCATTTCAGTCCCCTTTAAAATATCAAAGACAATCAATCTGAGCAGCCTTAAAGAATCATAGCCTAGGTCTAATATTTTTATACATAACAAATGAAGCACACTTAAAATGAGCCTCTCAACACCAAAAGCAGTGAAACATGCATACAAAACATCGACATTTGACAAGCTACACACAAATATATGCAGGAAATGTTACAAGGACTTGACAGTTTCTTGCCTCCAAGATTAAAACATATCGAGTTAAAAGATCCAGCGTTGCTCAGGCACATTGGGAAATATCGTAACTCTTGAGTGTTGCACACAAATTCTTGAATTTTAAATGTTCTGTGACCATAAACTAACAAGATTTTACAACACATCTGTTAAGAATATTTTTGGATTATAATAATACTTAGCGCAGCATCTTACAATCCGTTTCGGTTAGGAATTGGGAAAGTTGAATTTAGAGGGGGTGAACTCACATTTGCGTGGAGCGAGAGTGGAAAACCATTTAGGGAAAACCACCCTCAATTCACCCGAGCAAGGTTTGAACCTCGATCTCCCTGCCCTCGGCAGTCTAGCTCAACACAAAACTAGTGTGTTTGCTAACTACGCCACCGAGGCAGGTTTTTTGGATTATAATTTTATAAAGTTATGTTCAAATATTTGCCAAATAGAAAATCATTCCAAATTATATAACTTTATAGTACTCATTCTAGTCTTATAGTTGAATGGGTAATTTTAAATTTAGTCACTGACAAAAACCTCTCAATTTTGAATTTGCTCATTTTTGAGTTTAAAATATTTATGTTGGAAAAATAGACCTTGAGGTACAGTTGATAGTTTAAAACTAGACCTTGAGGTAAAGTTGATAGTTGAAAACTAGACCTTGAGGTAACATTGATAGTTGATAACTAGACCTTGAGGTAAAGTTGATAGTTGATAACTAGACCTTGAGGTAAAGTTGATAGTTGAAAACTAGACCTTGAGGTAAAGTTGATAGTTGAAAACTAGACCTTTAGGTAACGTTTAAAGTTGAAAACTAGACCTTTAGGTAACGTTTAAAGTTGAAAACTAGACCTTCAGATAACGTTGAAAGATGATAACTAGACCTTGAGGTAAAGTTGATAGTTGATAACTTGACCTTGAAGTACAGTTGATAGTTGAAAATAGACCTTGAAGTACAGTTGATAGTTGAAAACTAGACCTTGAAGTACAGTTTACAGTTGAAAACTAGACCTTGAAGTACAGTTGATAGTTGAAAACTAGACCTTGAAGTACAGTTTATAGTTGAAAACTAGACCTTGAAATACGGTTGATAGTTGAAAACTAGACCTTTAAGTACAGTTGATAGTTGAAAACTAGACCTTGAAGTACAGTTGATAGTTTAAAACTAGAGACCTCAAGAGGATTCAAATTTCTGAGCCAAGCCTTTGATGATCAACTTCAACTTTCATTTGAAAGACTATTATTTCTTTATATTGTTTTTTTTTCAGCATGTTTCACTGCTCACCCAGGTCATACTCATATGAACTAATTTCACACGTTAGGGATTGGGGACGTTGAATTTAAAGTGTACTAACTTTTGCATGGAAGGAGAGTGGAAAACCAAGTTCAGTATACCTGACTTGTATTCTAACTCTGATCTATCAGTCATGAGCAAACTGGTCTATTGTAAGAATGACGTCTTAAGACTGTTTGATCACAAAAGTGGTTTTTTTATGGTTTGTCTGTTGATGAATAAGTCACCATTTACACTTCACTGGATATATGTGAATTGAACATCGTCAACAAATAGAGTAACACAAAGATTAGGCTAAGAACTTTGGAACATTTTGAGAAACTAGCTCAGGATTATAAATAAACTATTGCTTGGAAGCTTTCACAACATTCCAACAATATATATTTTGATTATCTTGTGTAGATTATTTACTCAAGTTTTAAGACTAAACTAATTAAGGGTGGTATTACATGGTCTCATCTCTTTAAAAAAAGTTGATGTTTAAATATTTACCTTATAGAACCCTCTCTAAGAGTTTTAAGAGTCTGAAAGATTGACATGAAAGGCAGTTAAAATGTAATTGTACAACCTGAAGGCACAAACTTCACACTCAGATTTTATCAAATGGATATTTTTCAAAGAAAGCATCACTTTTATCTGATAAGCTTTTAGTCTAAAAAAGTGCGGCAAAGTGATATTTCCTTTTGACGCTCTTCACCTCCACAGTTGTTAGTGACACCTGAAAGCCATGTTAGACAGACATCTGATATTGCCCAATAAACACCACAAGAGGAAACACCACAGTTAGGACCAGGAGGAACACCAACATCGTCAAGCAAGTTTTTTACAATTGAAACCCCTTCTGCGACATGGCCAGCATCCAAGAGATTCCCAACACCAGCAAGATGATAGAGGCAGGGCCCCAGTCACCTCCCGACAACAAGACTGGAATAAACAAACCTCCAAAGGGGTCTTGAACCCAAGACCAACACTACGATGACGTCGAAGACTCTTCTTCTTCGAACCGGGCTTCCTGTTCAGATTCAAGTGTGACTGCTTTTGAAAGGCTTTCTCTGTCTGTCATTTTGAAACAAAAAAAGGGAAGGGGGATATTAGCGTGCATCAAACAGTGCAAGAATGACCCTGGTTACACGTACCTCCCTGGGTGTCTTAAACCCCAGACCGACATTACGAATGTAGCGCAGGGACTTCTTTTTCTTGGCACCGAGGCCTTTCTTACGATTTAAGAATATTGTGGGTTGTTTCTGAAAGGAACGCTCATTCTGAAACACCAAAACATACTCATGCACATAAAACAGCCTAACACCAGGATCGAAGTAAGATTTGTTGACACCCTTTACAATATTAGTCAGGTTGCCATACTTGGCAATAAGTTTGAAAAGTCATGAGTCTTTTATCACAGAGTGGCTAAAAACATCTTCTCACTTACTAGCAAATGTTTAAAAATTTCCCTAACTTATCCTTTACACAATTTTTTTTTATATCTTACATGGATCACATATTAAAATAATCCAAAACCACCAGAGCTGGAAGATACTCACCATCGCCATTAAGTTATTTTCCAGTACCTCTACTAACTGTTTCAGGAATTGTGCTGTATAAATATTGTATAAAATAAGCCCTGCATCACATTATGAACGTCATAACAATACCGTATACCAGTTAAGTTTTATTTCATTTTTGATCATAGTCATTATATTTTATAATTTTACTGTTTACTTTCCCCTCCACAAAGTCATCAGTCACAGGCTCAATTACTCCTGAGGACATTCTGTATTATGCACTCATTAATGAGCAGCACTTATGGGTATTATTGGGAGGGTAGCTGTGTGCAGGGAAATGCGCACAGCTAACACTTCTTTATTCAGTTATTACTCTTATTTAAAGACTTTAGTGAGAAATTTTAGGTAATTAGCTTTACAGTATAAAAAGTAAAATAATATGTTATAGTACTACTATTACTACTATAGAGACCCAAAAATGTATCAATACTTGCGAATCTTAAGAGTTGGAAGTATTACTAATAATTGCAGGTATTTTAATCAGTTCAGCAAAATTATATTGATCATAGGCCTAATTATTCTAAGAGATTTTTGATTGATTCTCTATTTGTTTTATAAAGAGAGTTAAGTGACTCGTGTATATATATATATATTAACTCGTGTATATATATATATATATATATAATCATCCTAGTATTGGTGTGGATCGAAACCAATTAGTTTTAAACATTTAGGATAGTGAGAAACGTTTACAGAAATCTATTAGGTGTCCTCATCCGGTCATACAAAATAAACTATAACCAGGCTTTTTTAACTAACTACCTATCATTATGATAGCAATAATATATTATATATAAAAAAAATTAGTATGGCCCACATTTATATATGTATGCAAACACACATCTTAATTTGGTAATGTGATATAACAGCAAAAATAGTTCAAATCTACACAATTCACAAACAATAAGTCCTTAGGTGCATTGTCATATGATATCGATTGATTTGTTCTTTTAAAAAAAAGCCCTGTGGCTCATACTTATAAAGTTTATTCCCCTGTGTACAATTTAGTCTATATTATTTTCCAAAATAGGGCCTATATTTCTTAAATTCTCTTATAAACCTATTTAAGTTTAGGTTTTTATTCTTAATTTCTTTTGGTATTTTATAAAAGCTTTTTAAACTGTGCATCTTTATTGAAAAAAGACCAGGGCTGTATCCGAATAGTCTACTTCACGCGCCGTCGACCCTTGACGCTCACTCGATAATTGCATTGGCAATCACGTGATCGAGTGAACAACCGTCCGAATAGTCACGAAGTGAGCCGCTGCACCCTGCACAAGCCCTTGAGACCAAGTGTGACTGCAAGTTACCCTTGACACGCCGTCGATGCGGAGTATGACTGGCAACTGTTTAATTTTTCGTCTGCTAGAGTAATGTGATCTGTGATGTGTAATCTGCTATCTATGATAAAGTATTTTAACTATACCGGTACTGCTCATGTTGTAGTGTTTTTTGTGTTGTGTTGGAAATTTCTAGTGAAAAGAAGTGGGTTTGGATATTAAAACGTTGTATTTGTATTCATTCCCTGATTATAGATGGCGTTTAAAATAGTTTCTAAGATCACGGGTAGGAAGCAGCACTGCAGACTCAAGGGCGTGTAAAGGGTAATTGCCGTTTGAAAAGTCTGTTGCAGTTTTCGATCTCAAGTGGGTGTAAAGTGTAATTTTATCGAGTCTGCATGAAGTCTGCGTCAAGTCAAGTGTACTTGACTATTCGGATACGGCCCATATGTGGGTGGATGTGTTAACTCGGTGCTGGAAAAAATTATTTCAACTTCTTGTTTGGTAACTCCCCCCTTTTCTTCCTCCAAATTTTAAATTACTAATCGTTAAATTGTAAGTTTATATACTATTACCACAGTATCAAAAATATTGCTTCCTTTAATTTTAATATACATAAGCTTTTATTACTGCATTTTACTAACTTATCAGAGGTATCAAATGACTTCTGAAAGTATTCCCCCAAACGACATATAAGTAGGACAAATGCGAGTGAATCAAGCAAAATATATAGGCTTTAGTACGTACGGGGGTAAATTTAAATGAAAGGTTCTTTAGTATCCCAAATGGAACTCTCAATTTTTTAGTGAAGTGTTCTATATTTGGTTGCCAAGAAAGTTTATCTAATTTTCTTAAATAAATATTTTGGTTAGTGTATGGTGTTTCAGGTACGATAAATGTCTATCATTATCATCAGAAGACCGTCGTAGGTTTCATCATTAACACCTTGAAGTTCCATATAATAAGTTATAGGCCAAGTAACTTTCTAAGATTATACTAGGCTTACACGTGTTATTTATGAAATCCCATCTCAAGCTCTTTGATTCTTAATTGGATAATAAAACTAGTACTTAATTATGGTTAGCAATGTAATCATGTAAAACACGAAACTAATGATAAAACTAAAAAGAATCACTTCAACAACACTGATATAAAATATTTAATAAATATCATTACCTGGTCAGCCATTTCACACGCATTCAAAGGAACCGGAAGTCTCTGGAATGGTCGTCAGTCGTCACTCGTCATACAAACTACAAAGACAGATAATGCGAACAACATTTCCTTACTATAAAATTATTTCTACGTTGTTCAATTTCAATATATAAAAATAAAACTAATTTTAGATTCAAATAAATATTTTTAGCTGTACTAAAAATAAAATTTTAACAAAATTCTTTAATGAATTAGTAACGTTAGGAATTAAGGTTGAAGTAAGGAATTTATTTGCAAGACGTTACTATATCCGATTTCTGTAACGTTGACCAGCTCGTCCAGCTGTAATCCTGTACCCATTTCGCCAATCATCTGTTACTAAAAATAAATTGGACAAGTTTCATTATTACGACATATTCTTGGATTTCTTTGTGGCAGACGACTTTAATTCAAAATTTAATATGCCTGGTAGAATACCGTTACCTTTCCAAGTATTGGGAAAGAAACGTGTAGAACAAGTCACTCAATGGTAAGCCTATCTTGATAGTTCTCGAATCCTAGTTTAGAAACTTTCTTTTAGCTAAGAACTTGGAGTATTTAGAAATAAATTAATGTGAAAATCTATTGATATTTTTAATCAAACTAAACTTTTTTTTTGGGAATCGGTAAAAAACACTTCTCTAAATATTTTACAATAACCATTTGGATTCGATAATTTTATCTAGGCCTAAAAACTTGAACAAAAAAATGTAGGCTGAGCTAGTGAATCACTATTTGATAAAATGTAGGCTGAGCTAGTGAATCACTATTTGATCAAATATATTGTTAAACTGTTAACTAATCTAATATATTTACTAAATTACTCGTTAGACTGTCAAACATTATTTAAGAAATAGTAGTTTTTAGATCCTACCTACCTCTATAAACGTTTGTTTAATAGGGGAAGTTTGCAAATTTTTTCCATATCTAGTTATTTCACTAGCTGCACTGGACACATCACCGAAATAAAATTCAATAAGTTGTTCCAATAACTCTCTTGTAGAAAATTTCATCTTTAAAACGCAGTTATTTAAATGTGCTATTACTTTTATACATAAAGTCAACCCTACAGCTTGAAGGAAGCATTTTAAATCAAACAGCCTAATATATACACACACATAAGGGAAAGTTTGACAGCAATAAAGGGCCAACAATCAACCTCCAAGAATATGTCTGTGGACATAAACATTTGGGGGAAGCCAGCTTTCTGATGGAAAGTACTTTGTGATGGGAATTAATTTTTTTATCTAAGAATTCTAAATTGACATGTGTTTAAGGTTAGGTTGATATCAATCTGAAATGGTTGTTTAAATAGTGTTGATTTGTTTTATAGATATATTTACTTTTAATATTTCTAAAGCTAGTACTAATGACTTCATTTTGCATTCTACTCCCCAAATCTTTAAAAAAACCGAGTGGACAATTTAAAAGATCAACGAGATGACTCTTAATTTAAAAAAAATACTTTATCAAAAGTAATATTATTTTCCTAAGACCTGCTACCTCATGTTGTAGTTAACACAGCTCACATGATATGTTGCCAACACTTATGTTAAACAATATTTATGGCAAGTTTAAAATAACCAACAAACTTTTGTTGTTGTAACTTCTAAAACACAGTTTTTGGTTTTGGGCTATCTTTAAACTTTTTCTTGTCTGTGGAGCGCCCCTGGCAATTTTTATTTTAAGACTCGACCACTCCTCAGGAATGAATTGAACGACCAGCACTGAATGATGGATAACAAGAGCCCAACAGATGACGTCCTTGCGCCAAAGTCTCCTGACGCCGAGACGAAAGTGGAGCCAGATGTCTGCCCTACCCTCAAGGATGTCTCACCACGGAGGTATTCAAGGGATGAGCTCTTATCGATTCGCTGTCTCCCGCTGTGCAATAAACAGCTGGACGCAGTCTTCAACAACGCAGTTGCTTGTGGTCTTTGGGAGCCCCAGAACTGGCGCAATGACTCTGAGAATGCAGCAGAACAAGATGATATTGTGCTGAGTCCACAACGACGCAGCTTCATCGCTGGCTGTCACATCCAAGCTCCTACCAAGCGCAGCAGCAGCCCCAGAGACAGACCTCTGCGACATGTCGGCAGTGGTCGCATCGTCTCATGGGGGACACAGGATCAATCTAACTCTATGGTGGGTCGTTTGCAGCAAGTAAAGAAAGGGGACAACAGTGGTTCTCTTACATCACGACATTTTAACATCGATAAAAAGGAAGGAGGGAGGGTGTTGAAGAGACGTAACACATCACGTCGCAAAATATCCAACGAGGAAGAGCCAGAATGGTTTTCAGGGGGGCCTTTGTCTCGTCACGAGACGATTGAACTACAAGGTTTCAAGGACAGTCTGGTTGAGCGAGATGGGGAAAATGCTCTTAAAAACCTCTCCCCCAATCTGAACAAAACACAATCAACTTCCATTACTGGGAATGTAAGGAGTACAGACACTTACAAGACTACAGAGACACAGACTGATGACACACAAATCTCCAACAACGAAAGACCTGAAATAATCCCAAGTCCTGTTTCTGTCCAGGAGAACCCAGCAACTCAACATTCGTCGGCCTGGTATTCGACAAGTTCTGTTGGGCAAGGCACATGTAATGAAAGATTATCCCCGATGCAACATTCTAACGATCCATCACCGTTATTGAATGCCAACAAAGACGAAGAACCTGAAACATCGACTAACCTGCGGGCTTCCCTCACAGAATTCAGCCTTGAGGAGTTTTTGAGCGCAGATGCATTACCAGACCTTCTGTCCAGCAGCCGCATCAACATAGGCTCCAAGTTTAGTCGCTGGTTCAAGCCTCAAAGCCCTGTCGATCAGAAAAAGGATGAACCAGTTCCAACCTTGTCTGGTCTATCTGGTTCAGAGGGGATGAAACCCGCCACTCTTCTCTTAGAGATGTTGCACCGGGGACAGCCTCTTGGCCACATTTACAGTGTGGAGGAGGTGGAAGCGACAGTGAATGCTCGAAATTTCTCAACTCAAAGAAATGATAAAGATGATGTAACCACTTTTAAAAACCTTCTCGCTCGAATGTCGTCCAAGCCTGTCACACCTCCTTCTGACCCTCAGTCTGTCAGTGTTTTGCAGATGCTTCAAAAATCTTGGAAAGTAGACAACAGCGGTAGTGAGACAGTAGCCAACCATGATTTAAGAATGAGTGGTCAGCCTGCTAGGATCAAAGCAACTCCCACCTCACGAGAAATGATAGATGTTCATCGTCTGGAGATGACGAGCAGTGTTCCGACACACCTCCCTAAGCCGAAAGCGCTTTCTCCCGCTGCTGTCGCTAGTCTGGTCTCCACTCAGACACGAACCTCTCTTGTGCACTCACTTGGTCAACAACCTGCGCTCGCTCCAATCCACAAGACCAAGGTGGAGACCAGCCAACGAGAGCTCAACCAGGAGATTAACCGAAGCGCTTTTCTTAGAGTGGCAGATGTTGCAAGTAAACGAACATATCTCTCACCTACCTTCACACCCACGGTGGTGCTGAGGAAGATGGCCGCTGAGGCAAAGCCCTTGAATGAGCAAACAAAATCTGAGCATCATAAGCTTGTAACACACTCCATTGGTGCGATGCCTCAACCCCACCTTGGCGCTGCACAGTACGTCGGACCCCCTAGATGGACCAGACCGGAGCATCAAGGCCGAGTCATGGAAGCACACAGTGCCCAGTACATACCTCCGGTGGTGGACTACCGTCAGCACCCTTCCTATCTGTCTCATCTGTCCCGCCAGCTGTCCTCAAGACAGAGCCCTGTGCAAGAGGGTTACAGGAGGTCTCCTCTCAATTGGACCCCTGCCCCAAGTTCGGTGAATGTGGAACAACAGCATTTCAATGCCTTGCTCATGTCTCGACTCGGCCAGGGGGCAGCGACCTTGCAAAACTCCTTAGGAGCGCCCCATACTAAACCGAGCTTACATAGAATCCCAGGAAATTACCGCAATGTACCCCAGCAACATCAGATGCTTCCTCCCGACCAATATAACATGCTGCGACCGACATGGCCCAACTAGGCACACCCAGTTGGGGACACTAAATTTAGTGAAATATTTTGTCATCTTTTGGTTTGAAAAGTTGCCCACTGAGAAGGGAATCGTTTATTTTGGTATTGAAATCTAACTTTGTGTTTACAAAGTGAAACTGTCGTCTATCCCCACCTGGGGTTCCCGTGAAATTATTTCAGTTTATGAGACTGGTGTTTGAATCTCATTCAAGTTATGGTACCTTTCCCACGTCAGCACAGAAACAGTTTGTTTTTATTAGTTAGAATTACGTTGGTCTTTAGTTCATCAACAACTCAACATCAGATTTATGATATTTGTTATTCTTTACCTTTCTACAACACTGTGCAATATTAATTTTTTTTTTAGTTTATTTGAAATGTACAAATGTATTTGTGTATATTTAGTTCATGAAGGTTTCTTTAGACGGTTGGCCTAAATACTTTTCAAATAAATGTTTATGCAATTTGGAGTGTTATATAAAACTATGTAACCACAATTTTTGTTGAAACTTTGCCTGCAAGAGCATTGAAAAACAAACATTTGTACTGGTAATATACTTTGTTCTACTGTGAATGAATTCAATATGTTAGGAAAATGTGATAATTATAGAACTTGCATTTATTTTGTTAGTTAAAAAACATTATCGTAGCCTACCAGTAAGTATAAAAAAGTAACAAAGATGTTGCTAACTTTTTTTAAAAAGTAAAATGTGCTCTTAAACCATCATTATCTGTAGTTTTGGTTAGACTTCCTTCTGTTAATCCTAAGAATGAGTTTTGGTGCTTATTTTCGGAGTAATCTCAAGTTTATTGTTCATAGTCTGGAGATTTATATTTTTACTTCCGAGCACACTTGGTAACTAGTGGACAATATCTAGTACTATCTTTTATTTTCAGAGGAATTGAGACTCAATAGTTATCTTAAGTTTTAAGAGCCATTTCAAGTTTAGTTTGAAGTAATACAAAATTAAATTTAGTTTTTATTTTGTTTGTAATAAATTTATACAAAGGCTAACTTCTTTGTTTTGATAATCTATTTAATTTTCTTTTGAAAAATTTAAAAATAATATTCCTATGATTAATATTAATAAAACTTGAACATCTCCATGAGAGACGTAGTTAAAGTTTTTCTTCCGAGATAAATAATAGTTAATGCACCTCTGTACAATTAAGAATATATTATAGAATGAATAAATGAAAGAGCTGTACACAAATTGTTTGTAAACTGTTTATTCAGATGAATGCTACATTGGGACTCGTGCAGAATACAGAAACATTACATGTTCACATTTCTATAAAACCTTGACCAGCCGAATGTGTCGCAGTCAAGTTGAACTCTTGGAAAACTGGAAAAACTAGATTTTGTGCATGGCGAGGAAGTTGGGGCCAATAGTATTTTCATGTTTTTGTGTTTATATTTATAAATATAAAATAGTGTAATATATTAGTTATATCTTCACTCCACGATGATTTAAACCACAACAGTCTTCCAACATAAACTGTTTTTCCACAAGATGTTAAGTGTTGATGATTGCATTCCAGAATGGCAACACTGTTAGATTTTTTGGCTATATATTAACATCTTCCTAATTTGATTAATAAAGAAAGGGACCTAATTATATTTCAATAATTATAATCAATAATCATATTTTAAGATTTAGTAGTTTAAAAAAAACTTCCCAACCTCAGGAATGTTTTAAGATAAGTAACATTACAATAAATGATGACAAACTCTCTAGAATTACTTACCTACTCACACTATGACGCAAGGAGCTCGAAAGCTCATTGTCACACTTACAGAAGTATGCCCCCTATTCCTATATTGAGATAGTCCTGCTGCACTTAGAGGGCAAGGGCTAAGAAGTTACTAGAGTACAAAATATATGGTTGTAATTTTAAAGTTATTTTTTGCAGCACACCTTAACACCTGCCATGACTATACATATTTAGCTTAACCAATGGGTAAAGATGAAGGTGAAATAGGAAATGAATCCGAATTTGTGTTGAGGAAAAGAGAGAAACCACCTTAGTATATATGTCTGGGGTTTGAACCCTAGTCTCATCATCCGACTACAAGACCGGACATTTTGTGTTTGTCCACTGATTCATGTAAATCTCACTGTCAGTGATATAAACTCGCTTAAAATGGAAAAACCAATATTGAACATTAACTGTGGCAAACTTATGAAAAGGGAGCAACAAATCTATTTTCCTTTCTGTAGCAATGGGACAAAAGGATTGTTGACTTGCTACAGTCGAGTGCAAATAATTTTTCAGCCTCTTCTCATTGGTTTTATTTGATCTGTTAAATGGAGGTGAGGGAATATTGGCAAGTATACATTGTATCAAGACAAGTCTCTTGCACTCCCGACACCTTAGACTGTGTACAGGTATCCAGATACTTAGTTTTTTGAGAGTTCCTCCAAAGGGAATAGATAACATTATATTGAGTGATAAATATGCATATTTACCCCTTTAGTGTATAAGTGTAAGGAAGTGTTGTACTATTACACCCGTTGTCACACATGCAGCGGTAAAATAGACATTGAATGTGAGACAAGGAGAGAATGTTAGCTGTCACCAGGAGAAACATGGGCATTGAATGCAAGAGAGACCAGTAGAAACATGGACAGTGAATGTATGAGAGACTAGGAGAGAATGTCACCAGGAGAAACATAGACATTGAATGTAAAAGAGACGAGGAAAGTGGAGGCCATAGGAATTAAGTTTGTGAGGAAAATGTTAGCTGTCATGAGGAGAAACAAGATTAGGAATCAAGTTATATGAAAAAGAGTAGGGGTATAGGGAGTACATGAGATAGTAGAAGAAGCAAGACTGAGATGGTATGGGCTTGTAATGAGGATGTAGAGGGAGGAAGATGAAGTATATAGGGAAAAGACTGCAAGGGAAACCAAGAAAGTGATGGGGTAGATAAGAGAAAGTGTGGACGTGAGAGAAGAATGGTGGAAGGAAAGGGGACGATGGAGACATTTTACTAGATGAACTCGGCTACAGGATGGAAACAGTTTATTGGTTGTGCATGTAGTTCAATTTTCATAGGAAGGGGCTTTTAGAAACTAAATAATGTTATGGCTAACACTGATAAAATTTTACCATGTTATTGTTATTTTATAGGTAATATCTAGCAGGAGTGAAAGCTGCAGATCACATGACTTAGTGAAAAGTTCTAATGCACTTTTATAGCTGCCAGACAAGGTTCATCCTATTAAGATTGGACTGTAAAGACTTGTCTCCATCTAAACTAACAAATACCCAACCAAATAAAAGTGCTATCCCGGTTCCAGAGTAGCATTATCCTAATTGGTGTTGGGTCTATTCTCTTCCAGGTTACCAACAGCTACGGCGTACGGGGTGACGGCTGGCAGTGCTCTGCTCTACTTCACAGACTGGAAACTGATCCTTCAATATCTTCCTTTTTACAACGGCAAGTTCAAAGCTGAAGAAGACTAATTAAGATGTTACACGTTTGCAACAGTGGGAGATAAGAATTATTCTACATGAAAATAGAGGACAGTTTCATAATTAATTTTTCTGGATGTCTAGTCAGTCATTTTAGTGGAAATATCATGTTACATACTTTGCAGTTTCTTTTTTTTACCCTTGAATATTGATTTATTTAAATTCATCTAGGAGAATGTATTGGCTGTGGAACTGTAGGACTTTCTTTAATTATGTATATTTATTATAACCTGTAAAGTTAAACAATAAATCTGTAAAAAGTTGTATTCAAGCATGTTCTTGAAACCATTTTCCTTTCATTGTTACCAGTACTCAGTAATTTAGCTTAGCTCATCAATGAAGATTTCTCTAATTATTAAGTACTACACATAATTAGTGTGGTGGTTATAGTTTAAATAAAAGCGGTAATGGACATGAAATAGCTTAATGATTAGATGATTAATAGTCTGAAACCCTAGCTCATTCAATAGCATGTCTGTATACTGAGCTACAGGTCCTGGGTTATATTCTTATCATTGGTGGAATGTTGGTTTACCCTTTGATAATGATTAATTAACAGTCGGGGGCTGGGTGTTGTGTCTTATAGATTTAAGTTAGTTTTTATAAGTTGTGTGCTGATGTAGTCAGTTACGAAAGTACATGTTAAATACCTAAAATAAATTTTTAAAAATAATTTACTGAGCTAGTTTTGAAAGTAACTAGGAAGTTTGTCAATACAAACAATGTAACCCCCTCAATTGTTTTGCCAAAAATTTTAAATTTAAGTTATACATGTTTTGGCTGTCATGATACACATTAAATTATTCATCCTATTATTAGTCTTAATAAATTTATTTTTAGGAGTTACCTGGTTTACTCAAGTATTGACTGTGCTAGTCAAATTAATTAAAACAAGAATGGCTTGAGTTGTGCTATTAATTACCACAAATCATTTTAAAGTGGGTCCAAAAATAACCAATTTATTAAGGCTTATATTATTGAGGTAATTACTGTATAGTTATTCTATTATGGCCATAGGCTCGCATTAAGAGAGATTATCGTCCACTTAAGTCTCCGACAAATTCTGATATCAGTTGGAACAAAGTTTTGGAGTGCTTTGGAAAACTTGCACATTACTCTCGCTGCATATCACATAATGCTACTAATTACTTTTATTGCACTAGGTACCTCTTAGCATAATGGTGAAACGTGTTGAAAGTATTGTCAAGTGAACTTGAAAACAATGTAAACACATTTAATAGTAAATTATTACTTTACAAATTGTAAAACTTTATTTTCCATTAGACTATGGTAATATTTACAATAAAAGTTAAACCCATTCTCAGCAGGTAGGCCTACAGTTATGTTAATAACAAGACTATACAGGTAGGTCACTGTGTGGTGAATATTGAGCCCCTATATGAGCCATCACTAAAAACAATAAGATAAATGACTAGCTGCAATCATCGCTCTTGATTTGCTTTCTTCTGTTCGATATTGAACAACTCTTCCGCCCATGCTTGCGACTGCTCTAGTCTGCGCTTCTTTTGTGCGGGAGCAATAAAGAAGCGGTACCCAATGAAGACTGCAGTCGTGGCAAACACTCCCATCATACCCAATGCTAATGGTTGACCTTTGTATTTATTCAAAAACCCAAATGGTGATTTAGTCCATTCACTCATTTTGAGAATTGTCTGAAACATTAATTTAATTATATCAACAGGAAGTATCTTAAATCAAAAGGCAATTAACTGAAAACAATGAGTTAATGATGTTAAAGCACTGTACAATCTGTTTATCATGCAAGCTTACAGTCCAACCTTATTGGACTCCACTATGACCCTATCATTGAAGCTGCACCATAGCATAACCTGTCAAGGTAAGCTAACAAATTATAGGAGAGTGTAAACTTTGTTTACACTCCCCTATAATTTGGATGATTGTTTACACCAATCAGGTCTTACTTAAATCTTTTTAAAAGTGGCTATAGCTACTTTATACAATGTATTGGCAAAAACCTTAATTTCTTTTTCTTTTTCTTTTCAAAATGAAACAATTTTATATACAGGTTTAAAATTCCCTTAACAAGTTTAGAAAAATGTTTAACCAACTCGTGAAATTAAAAAGTAAGATTCCTCTTTAATATTATCATCACACACTTTTGATTAAGTGGTCAATAATAACCTCTATACTGTAGAGACAAAAAAAAATTGGGCACCTGCTTTTATTCTATGAAGCAAAGTTAGATGTCTTTTTGTTTTGAATTTTGTTCTTTTGACTCAATCAAGTACTTCTGAAGAAGAGGTTTCCATATGTAAACTCCACCTACGAATCCCACGATCGAAACAACCAATAATTGTGTGGTGGTAACACCTCTAGGGCGTCTAATTCGCATATTTATAACACTTCATAAATACAAGAGAAAGCCCAATGTATTTAGTAATGAAAATCAGAAAATGAATGCAAGCCAAGAGAATAATTGTGGCGTCTGCTAGAACAGGTTTGCCAACATAAATAAATACAGCCAACACAAAATAATATTTTATTTGCAAAATAAAATTCTTAATTCCATGCTAAAAACGTTTTAATTATAAGAACCCAACACTCCAAAAAACGTATGTTTATATTATAAAGGTGTACATACTGCTTTTGATTGAATTGTCAGGTAACAGAAGTGGTTTTATCAATTTTGTTCCTAGATGCACGGTTAAAACGGCAATTATGAATATTTTAGCTGCTTTAACTCTTTTTTGCCACTTTGACATTATTGATGCAAGTAGAGAATCTTGTGAATCATCCTATAATAGTTTGACTTGACACAACCTGAATCACAGATCAAGTTAACACGACCTAAACCTATAACATGTGAACCATAGATAAGGTAACCATAGGTGCGAGATATATGAACTGTCAGGCTTGGACAAAGAAGTATTTAGAAAATCGTGGGGAGCATAGCAGTGGTTTATATCTTTTTCTTCTTTTCTTTATTTCTTCGATGACATTGAAATTCACTTAAATTAGCCACGAACACTCGTTGGCGATTCAATTTCGATGCTATTTTGTTGATATCACCATGCGTTCAGTCGTCCAATTCAGTTATAAGCCACAAAACCTAGCCCTAACTAATCGTTAATTTCGTTTACGGTATAATCGAGAAAACATTTGTCCGTACTTACACTGACATATTTATATTTATAAGCAAATTAAACTGCCGCCTATATAAAGTAGCGTTGTCTGAGTTTAACACATTAACTAAAGAAAAGTTTGTAATATAGCTATGAATGTAATTTCCCCACGCCAATTGATGTACAGAGCAAGTGATAAATAAATGTTCTAGTGTTTCAGGAACGTGGAATTCCACACAATGTGAAGACGGAAACTTGAGCTTCAAATAAAGTCGATCTTTCATGTAGGCGTGCCCGAGCTGAAGGTGAATTAAAGTACAAATAAACTTACAGGTGCCCTTAACTACCGAAAACCACGGTGTACCTAATTTTGTACCACAAACCTAATGGTACCATTTTGCCTTCTGTTGGCATGTGGTCTCACATCATTCTCCCCATATATCCTAAATTCTGAATTTTATTCTCGGAATACAAATCACTGTGTGGCATTGGGATCTCCTGTACAACAAAAAGTAAATTTACACTAGATGCCCGTCCATCCACCCTCTCATTACCCATGATACCCACGTGACCATGAATGCATTAAAACTCCAATAAGTAACCTCGAGCTTGGCGAGAGATGCTTTCGTCAATTACTTGAATTATTGTATAAATGTTGTGATGGAGATCCTGACAAACCACGTATGGACTCCAAAGCGTTTCGGAAGTTGCATATCACCACTACTGGCTGAGAACGTAAGGATAAGACATAGTTCAATGCTTACAAAGTAGCAAATATTTCCGCTGTAAATATTGACGAGTTGGAATGTAGTCTATATGCCTAACCATTGCTAATACTACCGTCGTAAGAAGCCACACCCACAATAACTGGCTCTCCTCACCTCCTCACACAGTATGTCAATAGAAACCTGTATCTACTTCAACTTTCCTTTATATACCTTACTGCAGTGGTTCTCAAACTGGGGTACGCGAGCAGCTCTCAATAGAAAGTTGGCAAAATAACAGGGGACTTAGGGAAAACCCTAATTGTTGACAATTACCGTTATCTGGTTATTTCCACCCCTATTTTTCTCATATTTGCTCTCAGATGGAGGCCGATTTCTTTGAATTTTTATCCCTATACCTGACACCTTCTACATTAGCAGTTTATTATGCCTTTCTCAACAACATATTTCTGTTAGTGGTTTTTAATCTATGGTGTACCTAAAAAATAAGTACCGCAATAGGCTAAATTTGGAGCCGGACCTCCACTTGAAAGTTTCAACTGGACAACCAGGCATCAAAAATTGTGCCAAGCCATGCAGCCACACCCCTCTCATTGAAAAACTTTGGTATTAATAATTTATAAGTTCCAGAATTACAATTAAAATTTTTATTTGAAAATATTGTGTTTATGTTTACTTTTTTCTTTATTTTTGAACTAATTTGTGAAAAAAAGTATACAACTTTTTACAGTAAAATTATGTTTTTTTAACTGATCATAACGATTATCAATAAGAGATAATGTTAAGGCTATAAAAGTAGGATTCTCTCTAACTAACTTTGTCACATTTGAAATATTTTGATTACGGATATTTTTCCCAACTCGATTATATAGACCAATAATTTACCAAGTGGTAATATTTTTTAAAGCCTGTCATTTGGAATTTTTTTTATCTTGGGGGTACATTAAACTTTTAGTCATGGCCAAGGGGTACGATTTAAAAAAGTTTTGAGAACCACTGCCTTGCTGCATTTAACTTCTGGTTGATAGGAAGAGTAACGCTTTTTATTCCTGATTCAGGAATAGATAACACCAGTGGGACGTCCAAAATGGCGTCATGCCCTCCAGTGATACAACGGACAGGATAAGGAAGAGAAAAAAATATACTGAAGCAGATCATTAAAACCCTAAATCTATCCATCAAAGCTGGGCACATTTTGTTTAACCAATATTGTTTAGTCTCACCATAGTTTGTAAAGATACGAAGTCTGCACCGCAAAGAACTCAAGGTTGAACAATCTTTAGTAAAAAAAACTTGCCCGCCAAAGGCCGGCATCTAAAAAATAAAGGAAGCTTCACTGCTTCAGCCAGGAGAGCATTGTTCGGTGAAGTACGAAAAGTGCCCAAAACAATCTTACTGCCATGTATTGGATTTTGTACAACTTCGTTAGTGTGGACCGTGATGCAGTGTGATATCAAAACACCCATAGGTACTCTAATCGAGAGCGTACAAGCCCAAGGTAAATTTGTAACATTGCACAGTAGAGTCTTGATAATCCGGCCTTCGATTATCCTACATTCCGTTTATTCTGACATATCCTCATGGCGTGCATTTTACATTGTTGTGCAGTATCCGCATGCATATTATTTCTCCACTACCATTGTTTCTTTGTCAGTGAGTGAGTCACATACCTTCGTGGTTGTAGCTCTGTTCTCGCGCCTGTTACAGCCCACTCTACTACCTCTTAGCTACGGCCACACTAGATTAAAAGGAAGGTGGGGGGTAAGCTATATAATATATAAAGAAGTAAGACATTAGCAAGAATTAAATAACAATATGAATGTTTTATTCAAGGTAACAACAATTGAAACAATAATTTACATGGCCTCAAAAATCCATCGGGGGTATGTTGAAAATCATGTTAATATTAAAGCGCATGAATGTTTCCAAACATGAAACATATCCTTAAGTCAACTAGGTCAGTCTGGAAGAGACAAAAACTCGACTACACTGTCAGTTTCACAACAGTGAATATTAAAAAAACAACCTTAAACGTTGACAATTAGAACAAATCATTATTTTAAAATATCTAGTCAGATATTTATTTGACTACAAAAAAGAGCCTAATGGGCATCTTTGAAATGGTTACAAAGGTGTTTACTTCACCACATTGAATACAGACAAACAAAAAAAAGGTTAAATAACACCCAGATATTTTAATAAACACGAGAGTTTAGCTTACCGGCATTAAGTCAAACTCCCGCGGGACTATTAAATGTCAACACAACAAAAGACGTTAACAAGATTTCTACTTGTTTGTAAAAAATATGACTTACAAAATGTCTAGTTAAACCACAAGAAGCTTCAAATAAATAATTTGGAAAATTATTAAGTCTAAATCAATCAATTCGCAAAACTTTACGTTAATTCAAACAACAATTAAATATGAAAACATTATAAAAAAAAAAAGAATTTTACATTTACTTAGTCTGCAAAACTCAGTCAATTTAAATTAAATACTTCTAGTAAACATAAGTTTATAAATATGGCAATGTAATATTTTATGTGACTTCATTGATACTAGCGCCCAAGTGGCGGCAAAAAGAATTAACTGTCTCATACTTAAATTTAGTTTAATAAAAAAAACTTTAGTAACTAATTTACAATGCTTATTCCGGCTTATTCCAAAAATTTACATTACTTTAATTCATAAATTGAATTAGCCACAATTCAAGTCTATTAAATTAACATCGATGAGGTAATATAAACAAAATACGTAATCATCCTGCAAATGTCTAAGTACAGGACAGGACTTCTCCAGACGGCGTTGAGTATAAATGTTTAAGACATAACTTCTCTTGAAGGCGTCGAAATATAAAGTCTAAGACATGAATTCTCCTGAAGGCGTAGATAAATAATAGTCTAAGACATGACTTCTCCCGAAGGCGTAGATGAATAATAGTCACTGGTGTTCAGAACCGCCAGGTTTATATAGTGTTTCTAGTCGCTTGGGGTTGGAAGGGGGGGATGTCCATATTGGTCGGTGACGTCCCATCGGTCATTTTTGATGGGTGCAGGCAGCACGTAGTCCTCTGATCAGGCTAGGATTGGTGGCCTGTCTTGATCACGCCCTCCAGTGGTGATAGAGAGATCTGTTTGACTGATGCACCTGTGACGTACACATCACGCCATGTCTTGATGGTTGATACCGTCTTGCATGCCGGACCCCAGGATAGTCGCAGTCAGTTGTTGTCTTTGGTTAGTTACATAAGGATCGATTTGACTGGTCCGCTCGGAACTCTCAGTTGCTGGCTCACCAAGGCTAGTTCGTCCCACTCTTCATTCTAGGACGCGAGGTGTGTACTCCAGTCTTGAAGGTTTTTCTTTTACCCGGTTTTAAATTAGGAACCAGAAAGGAAATGTTTTATGCGGGTAGTATTACTCCCTCTCCCCCAGAGTATAATATACCTCTAGCAGTACTCGTCAAGAATCAGACGACAAATTTGTAAGCGTACCATAAGATACATTGTTCAGGCCAACAGCAGTGCACTAGATTCAATGCTACCCTTAATTAACTGCCAGTAAAACCCTTATCTAACTCAGACACACCCAAATCGGGGAACACCAACGGCGAGCACATAAGTGTAGCACACTACAAACAAACGACTCTGCCCATGCATCCATGTCAACCACAGGAATCCACAAGTTTGTAGCAATACCCTTGAACCATTTGATTCTACTCTAAACTTGTGTCAAAGATACGTAGGGAGAAAAAAACTTGCAATATTAACGCCAATAATTACGTTTCATCCTTAACAAAGTTAGCCACGTAGCTGCTGTGGTAGTACGACAGTAGCTTTCCCAGTTTACCAGGTTAAAATTTGATCTTAGCAGATAATGACAACCTCCTTTGAAAGATCGCTTTAGAACCTGCCTTTGTCCACCACGTGCAACATTTAACTCTCCTATGATGTCGTCTGTGTAAGTTCAGCACTGCAAAGTTAGTTGAGCTATGTATAACGTCAACAAATTGTCATATCGTACAAAGGATCACGGCGCACTGATAAGTTTTGAACTGTCAAATCCTCTTTTGTCGAATATAATTATCAATTTGGTTTTTTAAGTTGCTTGACACAACCAGAGGAACAGTCTTATAGCTATATGAGACCTTAAATCTATTTTCAAAATTATTGGCAAATAATTGCTGCCCATGGAATCACCACTCGTATTCCAAGTTAAATAATATGGCGCAAAACCAGAGGATACAAAAGTAATATTTGGGTAAGTTTTAGGATACTGAGGTCTGTTAAGTCGCGTAAGCTTTCCAGTATTTGAGATAATAACTAAACAACAACACCTCCATAGTTGCTAAAGCATCATACATCCCTCAAAAACTTCTGAATAGAACATTGTTGTTCTAAATAAATGAAATAAAGAGATATATTGGTTTGTTATGATGAGAGAGGGAAATATAAATGATCATCTAAGATCAATTTGTGCCAACATTGATGGGCATTATGGACGGTTTAACCGTTATAGCATTGAATTAATTATTTTTTTATAATAATTTGATAACTATTATTGATGTATTGAAAACAAGCTCGTATTTTTGACTGCCGTAATGTCGTATTTAGTAAAATTAATTATTGTTTGATGTCAATATTTTATCACCTCAAAGAACTTATTTAATGATGGCATTAATAATGATAGAATCTCTTATTTTTCAAATTATCTTTTTTTCACAATTCTTTCTTCAAAATTCATGAAGGACCTATAGGATCCGTGCAACGTGCAGACGATATTTGAATTCACGACACCAGCGCGCAAGACGGCCACATTTAAAGTTCTTGAAGGGTAAATCCAAGCGGCATCATGTCTACCGCGATCAAATACTCGAAAATCCTAAAACACAACTCACGGTTTCTCGTAAACTGTTTGGACAATCACAGTAGTTTTTTCATAATTTGTTTTAAAAACCTTACATGAGGCTATTATTAAAATTCCCATATTCCAATTGGTTCGCTTTAAAAAATTATTTTATAAAGTAATAACTATAATGAGGTTTTTACTGCAGACATTTTAATTCTGTGTAAAAGTTTTTTCCTAAATGAGATAGAAGGGTAGTATAAGTGTACGAAATGATCATCATGAAATGAATTTTATTTTGATATAAGATTCATTCCTCTAACACCAATACTTTTCACAGTTTGATGTGTTTAGTTACGAGCTCTTCACGCCCGGGCTCGATTCCTGAAATGCTATATATTAATATTTGGTGAATTGTCAGCCTAGAACTGGATGTTGAGAGTTTCTTTGCAAACAAAACGAGTTTAATCATAGAAGTCCACGTTAAATTAGGGTAGAACACCCGCATTTATCAGTAAAAATATATTATATCGTGTCGAATAAATTATTATTAAATGAATTATATTAAGTCAATATTAGTACTTCTGAAAAGTAATTTAGTAATACTTATATAATAATATTGAAATTCTGTTTGTACCTAATTTTGACAAAATATAAGCTATTGGCTTCATGAAACCACTTATAATTTTTATAGCACTAGCCATCGTTTTCAAAAATTACTGTAGTAGTTTATAAATGTATTACTTTATGTAATACCACTTCATATGGTTGTAGGATTACTATTGTCTGTCTTATGATGGAACCTTCAATAATCTTTTCTAGACTGCCGAGGACGAGGACATCAAGGTTCAAATCTCGGTCGGATGAACTGGATAGGTTTTTCCTAAATGGTTTTCCACTCTACCTCCACGCAAATTTGAGTTCACTTCCTCTAAATTTAACTTTCCCAATTCATAACCCATTAGCGTAATTAGTACTTAAGCGTATAACCCGAACGAGTAGTAAGACGTGGTAATACATTTAAAAAAAACATCTTTTCCGAATCTCGTGTTATTTCCTCCACCCTTGATATATGATTACTTGCTACTAATGCTTTTCCCTTTGCCGATGGGCCATTCTTGAAAGAGATGTAGTGCGTTATACTAGACAAACCAAGTCTTATTATTACTTCCATTATTAAATCACTATTATAACGTCTAGCTTCCCTTCAAGCACAATCGTCAGTCAGTGACCGAATGGAATGATGGACCGGTCTTTCTGACAAAATTCGGTTTAACGAAAACCGTATGTGCTAGAAGAGCTTGTAACTTATACACTTATATTTAAAGTTATCTATTAGCTTGTATATTGGTTTCAGAAACCATATTATATTGAAAGTTCGATAAATATAATGAATAAGGTATCTTAAAACT
>CABFWB010005900.1:0-29721 GCA_902151455.1 Timema bartmani | reverse complement strand
CCCCGCAAAAAAAAAAGTCCCTTTAAAAAAAATAATCCTAGAACCCGATTGCAGCGCCACCTACTGGGTCCAATTGTGAATCTAAACCATTCACGGACCCACTCAAACACACACAAAAAATTTCATCAAAATCGGTCCAGCCGTTTAGGATGAGTTCAGTGACATACACACGTACAGAAGAATTATATATATTAAGATAAAATTGGTGCAATTGGGGTTTCCTTTTAAAAGTAAAGAATCAACGGCTGATGGACTGGGCGAATCTATTTCAAAAGCTGATATGACCATTAAATTTAGAAATTGCACACTGAATACACCCCCGAACCCTAACAATGATGTAGATTGTACCATTTTCCCTAATCAATAATTACAAAATGACATGATATATTGAGGATTTTCATGACATTTATAAATTCCCTGACACTTCCAGATTGTTCGTACTTCTCCCGACTATGTTCTTACCCCCTGTACACAAGTAGTTTTTTTTAACCTGACTAAACTACTGAGATTCTCGAAATAAAATGACAACGCTTATCCGTTTTTCTTTTAATTCCCTGGGTTACGGATATTTTTCACAATCAAAAGAATTAAGTCTACCTTCAATCAAATCTTGTTGAAATTCGATCTTCTCCATAGGAACGAAACAACTTTCCATTCAACTGTATAAGAAAATAGGACTCGATGGACAGCGGTCACGGGTGACAGCTCACTTGACGGGCAAATCAAAAGACTGTCTCGCGACAATGAAATATTTAAGGTTAGGAAGAAGAGGGGTGGAAATTGTTTCTCATTCACTAGAGCAGGAAGAGAAGTGAAAATTCATCAAAAGACAGGAACCGGTCATCTATCCACTTCCTCGTCTTGAAACTTCGTTGCCATCTTCATCGCAGTTTCTTCTTGGGCATATTTGAAGGATGCTCAGTCGAAAGGTTGGCCTATTGTACTGCAAGGACATTCAGGCTGACTTCTAGATCAGGCGCAAGCGCATTAAGTGGCCGTGTAGAATGGAAGAGAATTTGTAAAAGGTGACAGTCAAGAGATGGTTAGTTTCCAGTCCACTTGATTGGCTAGCTTCTCCGTCTTCTTCTTCTTCTTCTTCTTCTTCACACGGTGACGTCACATGACCTTCTCAGCTACTATGTGCCTACTATAACTATATATTTTAATATTATGTCAGCGCATTTCCTCACTTGTGTAGCTTCCTGATGTGTTACAGTTGTAAAACACGTCCCCCTCCTTGTCAATCCACTTCAATTATGTTATTTCAATTGATATTCAATTCAAGTTTAAATTATTCAAATACAATCTTAAAGTATTTATTGTGGTTACATTGTGGGAAGTTGTAACAAGATATTTAACGGAACGTGATGGTCAAATAATTTCTAAAATTCTCACGTCATTAATAATAATAATAATAATAATAATAATAATAATAATAATAATAATAATAATAATACTAAAACTAGTTTTGTGATTGTAAACATTGTAGGTAGGTAAAAGAAGACGTACAATATTGTGAAAGTTAGTATTCGCATAATTGAACAAAACTATGAGATTACTTTGATCTAGTATCGTGTAAAAGGGGAAGATCCATTGAAATGTGTGTGTGTGTGTGTGTGTGTGTGATAACAGTTTATGGGAAAGCGCATAAAGGCGTTAGTCTCGTCTTGTCTGGTTTTCCGGTGACGTCGGAGTTTGAATCTCACCATGGTTCACTGAGATTTATTTCTAAATGGTTACTTACTACCCTATGCATGCAAATGCTGGTACACTTCCGCTAAATATTTATTACTTATCCCTAGCTCATTAATGTGGATATCCCAGATGGGTAGTAATACAAGGAGTAAGAAAAAATAAATAAAACTATTCACCAAATTTTAATATTCTATTATGAAGTATCTGATAATTTTGTAAAAAGTGAATAAGGATAGATTTTGGATATAAGAATATTTAGAAATTACCGAACAAATATTTAAATTGAAAAAGAAGGTAATAGTTTATTTACTTTTTCACCGCGTCTGAGTACTCGCACGAATGATACAAATATTTACATTAAGGGGATAGGGAGGAGGAAGGTAGAATTTAGATTAAATATACCCACATTTGTATGAGGAGAGTGGAAAACCATTTAGGTTATTTAAAACGCGTCTTAGTCCCCTTTCAAATTGCACTCATACATTAATTACGCACGTATAATAGGAATGAGGGAGGTAACATTTGATAAAAAATGTACCAGAGTTTGCGTATAAGGGGAAGTGAGAAACAATTTATGGAAAAACACCCTCAGTCCACCTAACCGGTATTCAAATCCCACCTTCCCACCACTAAAAAATCAGAGCAGATGAGACATACACCTTTGACCACGTGCCCACAGATGCGGGCTATGTGCTTTGAGCTTGGCGGCAAACAAAATTTCTTAGCATCAATGGCGGTATTTTTAAACATATTTTCTCACAGGAAACGCAAACCAAACAAGGGGGTATTTGGGAAGAATTCAAACCTCATTTGACACTTCATTGTTGAAGAAAAAAACATTGTTAGAACTCAATGGGATGCCTACGCGTCAACCAATTTCAATACTTTTTGCGGGAGAATTGAGTGACCAAAACCTTTTCTCAAATATGTATTGACAGTGACAACTACATTTTATTGTGCGGCGTGGTGTAAAAGAAATAAAAGAAACCACCCCAAAAATGTACGCTAGCAACACAATTCCAAGGAATGGTAAAGTCCGTTAGTGATAATACGTTCATTGAGATCAGCAGTTATTTTTTACCTCTTCTTTTATTGCTAGCTCTGATGCATCCACTTAACGGTTTAGCCTAAGGAGAGTTCATAAAATGTACATACACAAACATATATATAGCCTTTCAGACAAGATTCCAGGACAAACTAGTTAATCCTGAAATTTTTGCCTAGATCAATAGGATAAATTAGTATAGCCTACAATGTTATTAGGCCAAACCAGGTTTAGGTTAGGTTAGGTTAGATTAGCTGACAACATTTGCGCGCGAACTGTGAATGATGAAACATGTCCAAGGCTGATTCATCGTATGGGTTAAGAGGAATGAAAACCAGTACTGCCTTAAATTATTATTATTATTATTATTATTATTATTATTATTATTAGCACTGCATTTTACTATCCGTTCGGGTTATACGCACTTACGCTAATGTGCAATGGTAGGGTGATTGTTAGATGAAATGGAGGACCTATAGTTTAACGTGGAATCCGAACCACGGTGGAGGCCTGGCATTCCTCACATTCACAAGTTGTGATTAACACACGTCTTGTCAGAGGTGAAGGAAGGGTTTGGCAATCAGATAAATCTAGGCCGGGACGGAGGATTGAACCCCGGACCCTCAGCACAGAAGTCTTGACACCTTACCCCTAGACCACCAGGTCACCTTACAGCCTTAAAACATCAGGCTATATCCTACAAGTGGCAGGATGTATCAATTTGGCCTAGTCCGAACTAGTTTGTCCTGGAAATCGGGTTTGGACGGTAACACACACACACATATATATATATATATATATCAATAATACGCCAGCCTAGCAAATAAAACTAATAATTGTTTTTATATTATAAGTTATGAATATCTTCCCCAATATCGCTAGTGTTTTCCCGCCTTAGTAAATGTTTCTCTGACAGACACTACGCTTCTCATTTTCTCTTTCTCCTCTCTTCCAACGAACATGCGACATTGAAAAAGAAAGGGTTAATCTAAAATATCAGATTGCGGACCCCTCAGTTACATCATAGTTCTTTATAGTAGTCGGATATGAAATATACTTTTAAGTTTCGATTAACTGCATATAGGCTATGTTTGTCCATTTGCATTAACATTCAACAGAAAGTTATCTAAAGAAAGTGTTGCCGTATTCGCGTGGAGGGACGATCACAAAACCACAGTGGTAAATACAGTAAAATCTTCCTTAACAGACACCTATAAATAGCGGTTCTTCTTTATAACGGAAGGTTTAAATTCACCCGGTAAAATAGCTTGGCTCTTATGGTGAAACAACTTTACAATAACGTACTTTTTCAATAATGGACTTTCTCAATAACGGACTTGGACACTGCTAAAGACGCATATGCATAAAAAAATGATAACACCAGTATTTATACAGTATTTTTACTGAAGGAATGCCCAGAATGGTATTTTCTCACGTGAAATGTGAGCAGTACTGAGTTCTCTCCCTCCCTACTAGGTAAAGTTTATAAAATAGCCTAATATAACTATGGAACTTCAAGGAAGTACCTCCCTCCCCTTTATAGCCTTCGGCGTGGGTTGTTCCGTCAGTTTAGTCCAGTGATTTCCAAACTGGGGGTCACGGAGTGAATCTGAAAGGGTCGCAAGTTTTGTGAGGACTATAAACTTATACTGTATTTACTCTTTTACGGGATTTTGATGAGTGTAGTTAAATTTAAAATCTAAATAGAAACGGAATATTTTGGTTAGCTAACACCGACTGCGTGTTTACCTATACAGTTTCAGCAGCCTCATATTTGGGTGAGTGGAACTGCAAGCGCTCGCTTTGTTCTAATGCAGAATATCCGCCAAACTCGTAATTCTCTTCGGTGAGCTCTCGTTCGCTTTCGTGAATAAGCCGATTGTTGCCAGTCATACTATTTCCCTGATTGGTCAATCACCGATCGTGCGCAGTGTGTGCTTATCTGGCAAGCTTGTGTATTGTCATAATGTTATTTTCATTCATGTGTGTTTCCATAATTTTCCCTCCTTTGTTCGCCAAATTGTAAGTGAATAACAACATAATTAATATTAATATGGATAAATTCCTAAAAAGAAGTTCTGCTAGTTGCAGCAGGGGCGAGCCTGGTAATAAAATAAAAGTTAGAAAGCATGTTGAAGATTTTTTTTGTCGTTCGGATTCACTAGTGTTGAAAAAGATGGCGAGGAGAAACCCTTGTGCTTGCTGTGTTTGTCTGTTTTATCATCAGAGATTATGAAACCAAGCAAACTGAAGCGACACCTGGAATCAAAACACATCCAGCACGCAGTAAAATCGGGTGAATTTTTTTAAAGAAAAAACTGGAAGAATATTCTGGACGGACCAAATCAATGATAAAAATGACAAGTATTCCTACCAAGGTACTTTTGGCATCATACAAAGTTTCGTATATGATCGCAAAATGTAAGATCCCTCATTCTGTTGGAGAGACACTCATTTTGCCTGCTGCTATTGAAATCACTGAAATAATGTCTGGCCAAACATCTGCAGATATAATCTGAAATATCCCTCTGACAGATAGCATAGTGGGAAGATGGGTATTTGACATGACACAAGACATACGACGATAGTTGACCGAAGCTTTGAAACTGTCAAAATTTGCAATACAGGTCGACGAAGACACTGACTCAGTGAAGGATGCCTTATAACTTATGCTCGCTACATAACAATAATACATAATACATAATAATACAGTAAGATATTTGTCAAAGAGGACCTATTGTTCTGCAAGCCGATTCCGGGAAGAGCAAGTGCTGAGGGACCTTTCAAGATTTTGGATGATTTTTTTGACAGAAAATGAAATGAAGTGGAAAAATTGTGTTAGAATGTGCAGTGTTGGTGCTCCTGCCATGTCTGGAGAAATAAGTGGTTTACAAGTTCTCGTGAAAGGAAAAGCTCCCAACGCCATCTGGGATCACTGTATGATCCACAAGGAGTCACTTGCATCAAAAAACAATAGTACAGAACTAATTGTTGTATTTAGTTCCATCATTAAAATAGTGAACTACATTAAGACATGACTAAATGAATCACGTTTGTTTGTTGCTTTATGCGAAGGAACAGAGGCTGAGCACAATGCTCTCCTATACTACTCTACTGCACGCTGGTTGTCACGCGGGAAAGTGCTCGCAAGGGTGATTGAACTGAAATATGAAATTAGTCTTTACCTCAAATTCAGTGACTATCCCGGGAATAAAAATGAGATCAATAAGAATAGTTTCTTGTGCAAACTAGCATATCGTACTGATATACTTGAAAGACTTAATATTTTAAACGCATAACTGCAGGAGTCTGGATCGAAAATTTTCACTTCAGATGAGCGCTTTTATTGGTAAACTGGATATATGGCTGGCTAAAGTTGAAGAAGGTTTTCTTTACATGTTCCCAAGACTGGACAAAACGCTTGAAGAACATGACAATGTGCGGCACGATTTTAACACATTTTTTATCACTGCCCACCTCAAATTGCTAAAATTAGGATTCAAAAAATATTTTGTTGATGATGTCAATCAAAATAAGTGGGTGCAAAATCTTTTTTCTGTTGAAGCAAAAAAAAAAAAAAAGAGGCTGCCAATTAGTGAATCAAAAAAACCTGATAGAGCTGTCCTCGGATCGCACAATGGAACACAATTTTAAAACATGTGAGCTCACGCAGTTTTGGCTTCAGGCTGAAAGTGAGTACCCAACAATGAGTGCAAAAGCTGTAGCAGTTCTCTTGTCGTTTTCCACGTCCTATCTCTGTGAAACCGGATTTTCTGCTGTGGCTACCATTAAAACTAAATCTGAAAATCGGCTTAACGTAGAGCCGGATCTCAGATTGGCTATTCCTTCACTAGTGCCAAGGTTTAATAAACTATGTGCATTAATGCAAGTTCAAAAATCCCACTAACTGTGCAGCTTATGTTTTGTTTCTTTTAACATTTTTTATGCTATCCATACACTTTTTTTTAAATTGTACAATTAAAAGTGAATGATAAATTTGATAATAGTTATATAATCATTTTATAACGATTCAAAATCTAGGATTCAAACGCAAGGGGTCGCGACAATCTTAGAGGCAAAAATTGGGGTCGCAATCCAAATAATGTTTTAAACCACTGGTTTAGTCTATGCTCGTTCACACGTATTTTAGGCCAACTGTTCACATTTCATTTTATTTGCTTATTGTTCTGGGTATAATGAAATCTGCACAGTAAGCTACGTTTATTTTTTATTTAACGTGCACTTTTTGAACCAACTGATTATATCAGTATAAGAGAATTTCTATGAGCGAGAGCGAAAAGGGCCTACCGATTTTGCTGTTAAAGGTATTTTCACATTCCTTCTAGGGTCATTTTTCATGAAACAATCAACATGGACCGACGGCTTTACTTTCCCTCCGAGGGAAGTTTTACTACAGATTTGTATCGCTCAGGAAAAATTAGTCAACCCCGGGCTGGGTTTAAACCCATGACATCGAGTCAAGTAATCCACTTACAGTATTTATTCACTTGTCATAACTATCCTGCATATCATAATGCATAATCCAGTAATTAGACTGTTGTAGTTAATATCAACAGATATAGATTCATATAGCTATAACTGTGTTCAAGCATCATGATTTTTTAAAAACATATAATTTTCCAAATAACGGACACTTCCTAGTAACAGACATTTTTTTTCCATCTTGGGTGTCCGCTATTAAGAGATTTCACTGTGCCATTTAAAACAAAATACCCTCCAGTAGATCCGGCTGAACCAAAAACCTAAACTCACCATTATTGGCGAGCCAATATGTTGCGATCCTGACGCTTTGGACAACGTGACCATCTGTTCGGATATTTTGTAGGGTTCAGCTTGGCGCCATCACGTTAAACTTTGACTAGTGAGTCTTGGATTCAAAATTTTGGCACGGTTTCTTAACGCTTGCCTTCTTCGTTCTTCTGTGATTTGTTATTCACGAACAACACCAACGAGCAGAGAGAAACAAATTTTACATAACAATATGGTTGACGCTGTGTGAATTAAACGCCAGCCAAACGTCTTAACATAAATAAAATAAGCTATAAGAGATATAAAGTGAATTTTCTAAACAGAGAATTATATCACGAACTGACTTAACCTAGGACAGCAACACCCAACACCCGGACCCACAACCAGTGGGTACATTGACAAAGGTATCAACCTTGTTTTGTCTGGTTTTCCAGCGATGGGGAAGTCGAGGTTCGATTCCCAGTCAGATGTGAACTGAGGATTTTTTTCCTGAATGGTTTCCCTCTCTCTCAGCACACAATCCATGTAAATTCTACCTTTTTTACCCTGGAAATAAGCAACAAGCTTAACACCAAACCCTTGCTCCTAGGATTGAAGTGTCTTGGAGTAAAGTGCTCGTCTCAGGATCCGATGTTCATGGTTTCAAACTCAGGTGGGATCGACAGATTTTTCTTGAGAGATGAAACTCCGTAGCACAACTTCCTTCGGAGGGGAAGTAAAGCCGTCGGTCCCACGTCGATTGTGGCTTGTAAAGAGCCTTGGAAGCTATGTGAAAATACCTTTCCTGGCAAAATCTCGCTGGATGATATTCTCGTTGGTGATATAATTAGTCGCTTCAGAAAATACACGTTAAATACTTCAAATAGAGTTTAAAAATGCGTAGAACCACGAGGGCAGAGGGTCGTAGAGTAGAAAACAATAATAAAATCTGTTTTTATCACAGTATTAAATAGAGCAAGGGTCAGACCAAAAACTGACCTGAAAAATGTGAAGACCCTGAGGGACCGAGGTTAGGGCCCTGTTACTGCCTTACTGACTCTGTACACACTCTCCCTTAGAGAGAAGGGGCCCGTTGAATAAACTTGACAGAGCATGTGTGTTTGTCTGTTGGTCCGGCGTTGCGGACCGTATTGTATCAGTTCGCCCTTCCTCGGACGAGCCCTCCAGGGCGAATATTCACCCTCTCCGAGAGCACGGGTAAGAGAACTGACGTAGATAGCGCAGGAGGTACAGTTAGGAACTTAAGGGCGCCGTCTACTTGTTGAAGGGAAATACTTCACTGACACTGCGACATTAGCCTACTTATGAGAATGGCAGTTCTAATACTACAAAACCACTTTAACCAATCCTTAACTATTATTTTTTGCACTGCAGCTTACTACCCGTTCGGTTTATGAGCCTATGTAGTAATTACACTAATGTGTTAGGTATTAGGAAGGTTGAATTTAGAGAACGTGTACCCCCATTTGTGTGGAGGGAGAATGGAAAATCATTTAGGAAAAATCCCCTCAGTACACCCGACAGGAATAAAACCCCAATCTCTCCGTCTTTGGCAATCTAGTCTATCGCGAGAATAGTGCCTTAGACAATGCTATCACCAAAGTGGGTCTCATTAATTTTTAATTGTTGCTATGCTGTGTAGCCCTTTAATACTTTAAGGTACGGCCGAAGGGACTGAAAGTATTTTTAATTTTTTTTATAGAATTGGAATTTTTTGGCCAAAATAAATCAAATAGTTCTCCAGTAACAACATAAAGTTTAGTTTTCTGCACATTCTAGTATCAACAGATCTTAAATATTTGTCAAGGGTGTCCTGGAATTTTGTCAAAAAAAATGTAAATAAAGAGAAAAAATGGTGACAAAATTTCAGGACACCCTAAAAAGATATTCAAGATCTGTTGATACTAGCATGTGCATAAAACTAAACTTTATGTTGCTACTGGAGAAATATTTGATTTATTTCAGCCAAAAAAATTAATGCTATAAAAACTGTAATTCTTCGCGCTCCCTTCTGCCGCACCTTAAGTGTTGGAGGAGGATTATATCTACGTTTATAAGCATTTAATTTGATCTCAAAACTACCTGCTTCGGGGGCCGCATGAGCTAAGACGTTACTCCAGTGTTAGACTAAACTGCCGATGACAAGGATATAAGGTTCAAATCTCGGTCTGGTGTACTGTGGGTGGTTTTCTCAAAATTGTTTTCCACTCTCTCTCCAGGAAAATGGGAGCTTACTTCCTCTAAAAATTCAGCCTTTATAATCCCTAACTAATGAGCGTAATAAGTAAATATGCGTATAACCTGAACAGTTAGACTGACGCGGTGCTAAAAAAAAAATCAGAACTGCGACAGTTTACTGTCGTTTAAATTGAGATAATTTCACCTTTTCATGTTTTTTTAAAACTTACAAAACTTAACAATTTAAGTAAAGTTTCTAATTCTATAGAGACGTGTTTGATACCTATCACACACATTTTGGTATGAATCATATTATAACAAAACAATTTATTAAATCACGCGGGATTTCTGGATGCATGTAATGCGTCTCAGCGCTTCGGTAGGTGGCCTCCTTCAAAAAAACTGAGGCATACGAATACTTAAAACGTTCGGCCTTAAAAAGGTGACAAGAAGGGTCTTCCTTGTCAACCGAATAATAAAAACAATATAACTATTGGGCAAGGCGGGGTTTGGCGTTTAGAATGGATACAATTTTATTTTTCTGCACCACGTCTTTTTATCTGTTCAGGTCATACGCATATAAATTATTGTGATTACTCTAATGGAGTAGGGATTAGGAAGGAAACATTTTAAAGATAATCTAACCGAGTTTGCGTAGAAGGAGAGTGGTAAATAATTTAGGAAAAATCACCCTCAGTATACCAGATCGGGTGTCGAACCCCGATATCCCCATGAGTTTACCTCTTCCTGCAACTGAGATTGGAGACTACTAAACAAAGTTTTAGTTGTTATTATTGCAGTGCGTATTACCACTACTCCAGGCTATACCCATTTGATTAGACGAATGGGGTAAAGAACGAGAACGAGTAATTTAAAAATATGTGTACCCGCATTTGCGTGGAGAAGGTATGAGAAGCTTATAGTGATAAATCACATGTGGAGAACCATCCGCTTCTGCAGCCGGCTAGGATTCGAAACTAGCTCTCACAATTGCCAGAAGCCTGGTCTATTTGAGATTCTGACGCCTTATACCATTTGCTCACCGATGCGGGTCTTTTAAACTAGTGAACCTTCTATGTTAAAAGTTATGATAATAAAGGTAATCCTAATTTAACTAAAAGCATTAATTTGTTTTGTATTTTGTGTTATTGTCTTACCATCTGTCTCGGCTATTCTCATATTTACACTAATGGAGTAGGGATTATAAAGCTAGGATGAAGAGAAAATGCATCTAAATTTGATCTAGATAAAATATAAAAATACTCTCATTACACTTGACCGGAATTCGAACTCCGATCTCCCTGTTACTGGCAATCCAACTTTTTTGCGAGAATGGTCTCTTAGACCTAGTGAGCATCAAAGTGTGTAGGTTTTGTTATTGTTATAAAAGGAGGATTTCAATAATATAATATTATTACTGACGTCCTCTATGGTATTTGGTTAAAATAGTCACCCCACGACACGATGTTACCGGCTTCAAAGCCAGCTAGGGTCAATTGATTTTTTTACCGAGCGATTAAAATCCGTAGCCCAATTTTTTCAAAGAGGAAGTAAAGCCATTGATCCCATTTCAATTGTAGTACGTAACAGATAAAGATCTCCGGAAGTATATGACATACGTATCCGGCAAAATTTATATGTTCTTCCTCGCTCGCTAATAGAATTTCAGTGAGGAACGCAACGGGAAATTATTACACTTACAGGACTTCCCTTATTTGTGCATTATCTTTCTACCATATTGTGTGAGTGGACAACACTAACTAGACGAAAGGCAGAGTGCACGCGCAACTCTTGACGGACAAGAAAAATATCAGGACCAACCCTCGAGTTGCAGACTCAATATTATATCCTAAGTTTATTACGTCGTTCCAGTAAGTTCTTGAGATCCGTGGCAATCTGTAGAAGGGAGAGTGGAATAAAATTTAGAAAAACTACCTCGGTACTCTCGGTCGGGTTTTGAAACCCGACCTTTTCGTCACCGATAAACCTAGACTAGCCAAGAACGACACATTTAATCGCATGCCTACCACTGCGGGTCGAGTGAAAATGTAATCTGTATGTTTGAAGTGTAAATCAAGTAAACCAATATTAAGAATAATTTAATCACAAACTAATAATTATCATGAAGATACAAGATTTATTCCAGAACAGCCGCTAGAGTTGGGTGTGCGATATTCAAGGACTGTACCAGAGTTATGGAGTGTGAAGGAGAAAGGGATGGGGGTGGGGGGGGGAGAGACCAGAAGCGACAGCAGCGCCGCGCGCGCGCGTCGACTGTGGTTTGGTTTCTATTGACACATTAACAATTCATCGGCAGGGCCGGCGTTGGCGCTCCGTCTCGCCTCGGCCGCCAGCAGTTCTGCCTACTGGTATTTACAGACAACTTCCTCTCTCTGTTCCTCCCCCCCCACCCCCTTAGCCTGGCTTGCAGCCTAATTACACACGTGTTTAATTCGGCAAGAGATGGAAACTCATCCACGCATCCCTCATGACTGTGAGCAGTGGAAGTTAAGAGTTGTACTTACTTTTAACTTGCGACGCAGCAGAATTATAAGCGTAGGTGGACTGGGCACTGCTTTGACCCCAGGCTACCATCATTTACCCCCTCAAGGTAGAATGGAGACCACGATTTCCCTCCCAATGTAAATTGAGCCCAACCTACCCAGCCTAACCTAGCCTAGTCCAGCCCAGCCTAACCTAACCTAACCTAACCTTGCTCCCCCTCCTCTCACTAAGAATTCATTTTACTTCGGACATACTTTACGGGGTAGCTAACGTTCAGGTTTATGGCTTATACCTGAACTGTTGTCTGCTGGAAATTTATTATATTCGTTTCCAATTAATATTATACCTATTATATTCGTTTCCAATTAATATTATACCCCCATCCACCTGTTTGCAATGTCTTCTGATTGAGTCTACGGTGCCCAATCCATCGCTTTACAACTATTTATAGTCGAATCAATGGTGCTTTATCCCCCCTCCCCCGAATAATGAAGCTACTTTAATTTTTACCGACTGTAGCTTAGTTTTTTCTTTCCGGGAGGGTTAGTTGTGTCTTTTGAATCATTAGGTTGGACTTAATTTCCCTGGTATCGTACATAAATATAAACATTCAAAACAGCTAATATTTAACGTGAAGATTCTGAAACAGCGCACAACTTACAAACTAATTTAATTCTACGCAGGCCGCTAATTCATCATTGTGAAACGGGAAGCGCAAGTTTAGTAAATGGAACATTTTTTTCAGCCGTGCCAGCATTCAAGTCCGAGAGCCTTCACTTAGCAGGCAGACATAGGCTAATTCGGTGAACAAAGAAGATTTATCATAACTTTTTTTAAATAATCAAAGTTTAATTTTTCACTTTTATTAAAGTTAAAATATTGTTTAAACTTTTTTATCATTAATAAAATGAATAATCAGATTATCGGTTTATATTTATTTTCCGTATCCAGAAGTCGAACAGCTATTTAAACCTGCTCTCCATTGAATCAGCATTATTTTTGAATTTAATTTTATTAAATACATCAGAATTAAATAATATTATTTATGAAAATGACATTAAAATATTCCTCCTAGTCTTTTAAATAACAAGATATAAGAGATTCTTATAAAACTTGAATTACGTAATTTTATTCAAATTGAACCGTTGTATTTTCATTTTATAGCCTTTTACGTTTAGTTAACAACAATATAAACAATTATGTAGTCTAATAATTTCAAATAAATAATCAAATAATTATAAAAAGAAGTATTAAAAATGGCACGCTAGATCCAATAAGAGCTCTTAAAAGGTTACTTAAGAAATACTAATTTTGTAATGGTAGTATTAGAAAATAAAGGTTGACGTTTGTGTACTCTTTGAGTTTTGATAGAGTTAGTGATATTTTACCCAATTCCCGGGAAGATTTAAAGAATAAAACCATCAACGGTTTACCTGAAAATATATTTCAATTAAAACCGAATAGTTTCTTTTAGAGGTTTTTTTTAACAAACGTACCTGAATCTGTCATTTAAAGAATATATATAGGTCTACCCGGAAAAAAAATGGATTTGATTTTAAAATAAGACTTACTCTCACGCTCAATTTATGTCTCACTCCTTTCTATTTTTGTGTAATTCTTTTCCGAGTAACAAATAATCCACTAGTTTACGTCAAAGAGTGCTACCCAAAGTAATCATTAAATATGGACGTTAAAAGTCCCGACATAATCAATCACACAATAACACTACACACGTGTACGATGGGTTAAAAGGGGTGGGAAAGAATAGGGATGAGAAAAAGAGGGGTTGAGATCTGTCATTCCACCCTTTAAAAGTGATTCCCTTCTTGACAAAAACGTACGTCCAATGAATACGTAGATATTACTTGGAATTCTTTGGTAAACAAGATTTAAGCGTTCCTGCTCAAATTCAACTTTTTTTTTGTCTCCTGTGATTCAGAAAAGAAATTTGGCGGACATGGAAGTAAATCCTTTTGAATTTGATGAGGAAGGGGAAGGGATTGGGAGGAAAGGGTGTAAGTGATGAGAAATGAAAGGATTCCGTGAAACTATATGAATTTCAGTAGGTTTTACCCCAAAGTATAACACAATGGTTTCGCACCCTTTTCCCGCGCAACCCTATCTTTTTGACACATTTTCACAAAAGGTTTCAAAGTAGCCCCATCCTGAACAAAATTTTGGCAATTCTTAGTTAATCTTATATCCGCGTGCACACACACACATCTAAAAAAAAACCATTATTAGAATTCAAGTTTTCAATATTTTTGGAAATTTCTTTAGGGCAGATTTGAATTGTCTCTAAAGAATGGTGAAACTAATGCAATTCTCTTTTATTTGTGAATCATTTGATGTTACTGAAGGGTAAAACCTCAACCTCCTGAATTGACAATATATTTTATTAAATGAAGTGGGTCTGCCCCAACCCTTTCTTTTGGAGGGTTGAGAATGAAGGGGTTAGAAGGGGGATGATCAAGGCATGACCACGATAAAAACGGAAATAAAGACACTATAATAGAAAAAAATGTTGTGATTTGCAACTATACGGATGTTAAAAGGTACAACCGGTTTTAGTTGGGCTGATTTCTAGAACCAGATGTTTACATTTTATTAAAACTTGCATTGAATTTATGATGCCATGACGTGTAGAGCTGGTTGTACAAATTCTGATCTGGATGAACGGGATTCAACCTCTTACTGGATGCACTAAGGTAATAACATTTATTTCTACCGTGAGGTTTTCAATACCTAATACGTTTTAAACGTGATAGATAACATATTTACTTGAGAATAGTATCTCCCACTCACTACACCTTTGAACACGCAGATTAAACATCAGGCTCGTTTGGTCTTAGTTACCAATGACGTGGAGATCAAGGTTAGTATCCCAGCCAATTGTACTGAGGCTGTTTTCTCTCCAAATGGTTTAATCACGCTTCCTCCATGCAAATACGAATACATTTCCTCTAAATTCAACTTTCTTAACCCATAATCTATTTGTGTAGTTGAATGCGGATACGGAAATTAACACACGGTTTAAAAAAATAAAAGGTGCTAGACACGCGATTAAAAACCTACTATGTTTAGGTCGCTGTCTAGGCTCTAACTGTGGTTCTCTTTGTGTCGTGGTTGACATCCTCAAACATCCAATCATAAGACTATTCGAATGTTACTTCATTTTTTAACTGCTCGTGTACCAATTTAGCTCAGTATTTCCACAAAAAAAAAATCCTCATCTTTTCACAGATCGAACCATCTACGTGACTTTCCTAAACAAAGTCAATAGAACCGATAAATGACCATAAGCCTCTGTCCCCCCTTAAAAGGGCACTCCCTCCTGCCATCCCCATCAAACCGACCACCACACCCCTGACCTCTCCCCACCCCTGTCCCTTCAACGAGCCGACCAGTCAAAGTATCACACAAAATTAGGATAATCTTCTGTTCACGTTTTTTTATCATTTTATACCAGACCTCAATTTCCTCCGTGTCCGCCCGCCATGGAACGAAGCCCTCCCGGCTTCACTAACGATGTTGAAGTGGGCACGGAGGCTTTGTCATCGTTACTGGCCGCGTAACGCGCTCAGACCTCAATTACTTCACTTCATTACAACTAGGTCTAAATTGTAGCTAAGTTATCGCTACCCCACCTCTACGGCCAAGTGGTTAGAACGGCCAGACACAAAGCCGGTGGTAGCCATGTTTGATTCCGTGTGACACTGACGAAGATGTTTAATGTTTATTTATTTTTAGCATCGCGTCTTACTACCAGTTTGGATTATACGTTTGTTTACTATTTGTAGAAGGGTTTGTCTTTCTATCCCATTAGTCAATATCTAGGGCTGAATGTATAATGTTAGGTTTACTGTCCTTTATTTAGTTGGTTTGTAAGTATTGTACTGATTATACACCGCACCTTACTACCTATCCGGGCTACCCTTATTACAATAATATAACAGAAGATTTAAAGAAAATGTACCTGCATTTGTGTGGAGGGCGAGTTTGGAAAACATTTAGAAAAAAGCCACCAGATCTACTTTCACGTATTTATACGTCAATCCGTTTGATCTTTAGCTGTCACTGTAGATAGCTATTATCAGTAGCCTAACTATAAAATAACACTAATCATAAGTAAAGTGTTTTTCAATATTGACCTAAAAAATATACTTTGTATTTTCTAAAAGATTCTTCAACCCTCGATTCGTAAGAAAATCAAGGCTCACGTTTCAATAGAAAGTGATTCTTGAACAGCCACGAGATTTAGGTGTGTGATAGCTAGTTAGATTCTCACGCCGGGGATTCCGAGATTGAACTCCGAATGGCTCGACTGAAGATGCGTGTTTCATAATACTCTCTCTCTCTAGGCGACAGATAATTGAATTCCTTAAGGTGGGATGGAAGGGGACACGAGAAAAGGTCAATGTTTTTGAAATTTTTATGGCAAAACTTTTTTTTTGCCAAAATAAATACAATTTAGCTCTATAACAAACATAGAGTTTAGTTTTCTTCACATGTTGATATCAACAGTTTCTTAATATATGTCATGAACATGATGTCATTATCTAACAAACTTTTTAAATGAAGAAAAAGTTCTCATTAAATTCCAGAATACCCTTGACAGATATTGAATACATTTTGAGGTCACCATGTGAAGAAAATTAAACTCTATGTTTGTACTAGAGCAATATTGTATTTATTTTGGCCAAACAAATATGTTTTTCCATAAAAACTGCAAAAACACTGACTTTTTCTCGCGTTTCTTCCATTCCACCTAAACATTCACTCCCTTAACGTGTCCACTTAGATTATACAATAAAAGAGGCTTATAATAAAGTAACTTCCTAGTTTTATTCACCCCAGCTCATTCTGTCCCCTATTTGCCAAAAAACGACCACCGATTGGCGTATGAGTACATGAGAGTAGATATAGTACTTATTAAAACTGTCAAATAAGGAGCAATAAGCTATGTGATGATTATACTTGTTTTTATTAGAGGCTGCATGGGCTGAAAGTTAAAGCTCTCCTTGTGTATGCAACTCTCAAACTTGACACGTTTGAAGAGTTGCCTATAGCTCACTGGACACACTGAAATTATGAGATCGTTTGTGTGTGTTTTATTACGAGGTGCCTTATTTTAAGAATTAATATTTCACAAACGTTTTATAATATGTTTTTATATACATGAAAAGATATTGAAAAATTTAATTGATCATTTAAAAATTAAAAGATAAATTGTTGAAATATTTGATTTATATATTTTTTTAAACTCTATTCAATAAGATTGATTTCAGGAATATCCATCTAAAGACACATTATGATTCAAATTAATTTACTTAGAAATTGTCACCCAAATAACAGTGTCTGTGAAAATCAAACCATCCAAAAATGTTCATATACAACACATCCCGGTTCAAATTAGCTGTACAAGTTCTAACACCAAGATCGGGTTAGTTTTAGGGCTAAGTGCGAGGAGACCCACCTTGGTGGCCGCATGGTCTAAGGCGCTATTCTCGCAATAGACTAGATTGTCGTTGATGGGGGATCGTGGTTCGATCCCAGTCGGGTGTTCTGAGGGTTTTTCCTTAATGGTTTCCCCACACTCCCTCCACGCAAATTCGGGTACACTTGCTCTACATTTAACCTTCCTAGCCCCTGACTCATTAACTTAGGTCTAATTAGTACATAATCGTATAACCCAGATGGGTAGTAAAATGCGATGCTAAAAAAAGTTCGAAGAAGGTAGTTTATAGTTGATGCACCAGGATTAGACTTGTCTTCGTACTGTATCTGTTTAACGCATGTCATTTTTCACTGCAATTTTAGCTCATCCTCTCTCCAAGCGAATGATGCTTCATTTTCACTTAAAAAACCTGTTCATTTCTTACTTTATGCTAAATTGTTAATTAGCCTGTATTTTGAACTTAGTAAAACGTAGCAGTAGTTGAAAACAATTTTAACAGTCGACAAAGACATTAAAGTAGTATTATGAAAATTGAGAAATGACACCTGGACGCGGGAATCGAACCCGGGACCTTTGACCTAGTACGTCAATGCTCTAACCACTGAGCTATCTAGGACTCGTCCCGTACCCAGGGTCATTCTTCACTCATATTTTAAGGCAGAGCCTATGATGTACGTGCGGAAATCGTCGGCTACAAGTATATGATTATATTAATATCACGAGCTGTACTTGTGCAAGTGGCAGCAATAAGCCAACTACCGAGTCGAAGATGGCTGCATTATCTGATAGTTCGTGATATTAATATAATCATATACTTGTAGCCGACGATTTCCGCACGTCCATCATAGGCTCTGCCTTAAAATATGAGTGAAGAATGACCCTGGGCACGGGACGAATCCTGGATAGCTAAGTGGTTAGAGCATTGGCGTACTAAGCCAAAGGACTTAGGCTCGATTCCCGTGTCAAGGTGTCATTTTTCAATTTTCAGAATATGATATCTAGATGGAGTAATCCTCACTAAAAGTATAAATAATAGCTTTCGCTATTTAATTATTAACGTAGTAGTTGAAAAAAAGTAGTGTTTAAACAAAGTCATCGTGTCAGTGGTCAAGAGATCTAAGAAGTCTGTCTCGCAATTTAATGGGGTGGGATTTCCCGTGACATGGGAGGTCATGGTTTGAAACTTTACTGGGTGCACTGAGCATGACTTTCAATCCTTGTAAATTTCTTTATACCTTCTCCACACTAATGTGTGTGCATTCCTTATAGTTACCCTTCTCATCACACCTTCATAGAACCAGCTTTTAAAATAACGCTTATGTTAGAAACGTTTGAACTGAGAACTTAAACATAAAAGATACACACTTTACTAGAGTAGATAAACGTGGCTTATAGTGAGTACAGTTTTTTTTCCCCTGTCCTAGGGTGAGAAGATTATAAAAGGGGAAGGGGGTGGCACTAAGTGGACGTCTTTCTCTTGCGGTAAATCATGACGTATGAAACCTTAGCGTGAATGTCACTGCTTTAATTGCCGTTAAGGGAAGGTGCGGGGGATTCGGTCTGTCCTCCGCTAAGTGGCGGGGTAAAAATCAATTGCGGGCGTTTGGCTAATAGCTAGAGGGCGTTGGAGGGGTGCTTTGGCTTCATGCAACCAAGGAAAGGGAAACGGACGTCGGAACGGAATAACTAACTTACACGTGGGAAAGGAGTTGTCGTTAAGGGTGTTAGACAATTAGAGTAATTCATGTGTTTCCCAAATTGTGGCACGCGTATTTCAGGTGTACACTAATTATGTTAGCGTGTGCATAATTATTATTCACTGCTTCCTCTTTGCCCTTTATCCTCCTGTTTCTGGATTATCCTTCCTTACACTTTGTTTCACTTGAACAACGCGGAATATAATGTCACTCTCTTCTAGTCCGGTTTCCCGGTGACGGCGAGGTCAGAGTTTGAACCACAGCAGGATGTACTCACGGGTGGTTTGTCCTTAGTAGTTTCACACTCTCCATCAACGCGTCTTCGGGTGTATTCCCCTAAATTCCACCTTCCTCTAATTAATGTTAGTTCAAAACATATAGCCCGGACAAATAGTAAGAAGCGTTGGAAAAAATAATTGTAAATATTAGTTTTGACAAAAGGATCTTTGAGGGGAACCAAAATTTGAAGTCATCCTGTTCAGTTATAGTTTGATATGGACATTCTCACTCTTTTCATCCTGTCTACCTAGACTGTTGAATCGCTCCTAGTAAGTGTCGGCGTTAGATCTCACACAAAAACACAGTAATTACTGTCGTGTACACTACATAGACGCTTGTATCCAGTCACGGGAAAGAATAACTCGCCCCAACCTCTACCCAGCCCCGTCAAACATTTATAAGTGCAGTTCCTAAGCAACAAGACTGATTGATGCAAGGGGGAACCCCCTCTTTTCCCCTGTTGAGAAAATTGAAGGGCACAAGGGTAGAAGGAGAGGAACGGGGGAGGAGGCATGAAACATTAAGTCAGTCAATCATTTTCAGTGTGAGACCGCGACCTATAACAACTTAGTTCACCCTCTGTACACCCTTACAGCAGTCTTGTCTCCCCTACTAGCCCTCTTACAGTCCACCCCCACCCCTTCACAGCAAGAAGGGGCATCTATTTTTTTTTTCCCCCTTCATTTGAAGACCCTTTAATGGAGGAGTCGAGGAAAAACACAGGTCATCAAAGGATGTGTGTGTGTTTGTGTGAGAGAGGAAATTAATTTTGACCAACGTCTTTTTGACACTTCCGACGTGACTAGGAATTATAACGTGGCATTACAACTAAATAAAAGAAATGAGCTTGTAATTTTTATGGACACGTGTACTGTTTAGGAGGGCACGTGTGAAATTAGTGTTTTCCTTTTTTTTTTAAGGTTTGTATTGTTTTTACAGGCATTGAAACGCGGGGGGAGGTTAAGTGGGGGCTGGTGCCCATCGGAACCTTAGTACTGCTACTTTTAATGTTCTGTTTTTATTAGAGATGGGATAATACCAGTTTTTCAATTCCGATTCTTAAATTTTTGCTTCGATTCTTCGATACTCGATTATTTCTGGAATAAGCCTGAAATGAAGTAGGAATGGCCTTATTGATTTATGTTAATAGAAACCAATATGGCTGCCATGATAGGTAAATCTTTTTTATCAATTAGATTTTATTATGAAAATTTCGGTAAACGTCTATTAAATATTAACTAAACTTTTAAAACATTTTTTCCTTTACAAATTACAGTCATGATTTTAATTTTGGCTTTAAAATTTTGAAATAAACTTTATCTAATTTATTATTATTATTATTTAATTTTTGACAATAACTTTGCAAAGCAATCGTAATATATTTCTTAACACAGGGTTGGTATCTGTTAATTTGGAGGTTTATTTGTGTTTTTTCTTGAATACATTATGCCACCACGGTAAATATGCTCACATATTGGAGCAAAACATCAATTTTTAGGTTTTCAAATCTAATCAATGCTTTTATAAGTTTTACTATACAAATACATGGAATAGTAATTAAAAAATGCGTTATAAACGCCCTTTAATAATTGATATTCATTAATCTCTTAATAAAGCATTAATGATCATTTGCACGTACCTTTAGGATTCGAGGCATCAAGAATAGAGGTATTTTCTCGATTATCGATCCTCTCGATACCCTTAAGAATCGATAGGTATCGGGGAATAGAATTTACCATCTCTAATTTTTATGGACAGAGTTTATCAAAGGTTATTGTGTCAAAGTTTGAAGAACAAAGCGCTCTCAACCACGGGCGAGGTTATATAGGCCTATATTGGTTGAGGATCGGCATAGCCAATTAAACTTAAAAGGTTACTGCTAACCAACAAATTGAGTTTGGAACATAGGAAGAAACTGTTAAAATGATACATTTGGAGCATCGCGCTGTATAGAATAGAAATTTGGACTCTTAGGAAGATGGAAAAGAAATACTTGGAAAGCTTTGAAATGTGCTTCTGGAGAAGACTTGAGAAGATCAGGTGGACAGACAGGGTGAAAAATGAAGAAGTCCTAAGCAAAGTAGGGAGAACCAGTTTGGATGTGATTCTTCGGTACAAAACAAACTGGATCGGACGCATCCATCGCATGACGTCATAGAAGGAAAGGTTGAGGGTAAGAGGAAATTATTAAGGAAGAGGGTTCAAATTTAACATAACTTGAAGGAAAGAAGAAAATTCTGGGAGCTCAAGGAGGAGGTAGAGGACAGGGTGCGTTGGCGGTCTAAGTTCACTGACAAATGAATGGACCGGTCGTAAGACAGAACACCTAATAATAATAATAATAATAAATATATATGCGTGTGTTTGTGTGTGCGCGCATTCATGCACAGCATCTTACTACCCATTTTAGAGTTGAAAAAGGGATCATTTCTTAGGAAGTGTATCTGAATCTACTTGAAAAATATGTGGGGAAACTATTTAGTAAAAAAACACTAGTAGGCCTGCACTTTGTAGGGATTTGAACCCAAAACTCTATGTCACTGGCAGCTTTGACACGTGGTTTTCCTTTCTCTTTCCATGAAAATTCGTCTACACTTTATCTTAATTATACCTTCCTCAGTACTATTGCGGATTTAATCTACCTTCATACTGTATTTATGTTTGAATATTTGCATGGATTCAGTTAACACTTAAACAATCTAAGCTCACAAAGATTGTAATGAAAGTGACTAAATAAAATGGAAGTCAAATTTCATGTTGTTTTATAGTATGAACTAATTCATATGACTGTGAATAGAAAAAACTCAAGTCAAAACAAGAAGATATACATTTACAGTGAGAAATTATTACAACCCACACATTAAAAACACACACAATAACAAACAAATCGTAGTCCTCATAATAGTTTTATAAACATAATGAATCACGGGTCGCTCTAATATTGTTCGCTTTTATGACAAATCACACGTACTGACTACTCTATTATGTGAATACAGTTCACAGTAAACATTATCATTAAGTTATGTGATTGTGATATGTTTTTAAATACTCGACGAAATAAGGCAGAATATGAGATATATACATATTTACAAATTAGACACATCATCAGCATTTTTTTTAAAAACTCTTCTTTTTTTTCTAGCATAACATAAGCTATAGTATTAAACTATATTTTAACGTGAATATCTAAACCAACTAACTATAGACGAAAACGAATTATAAACTAACTTAACTCTAGAACAAACACATCACCCAGTCTCCCGGTCGTCAATTAATCACCGTGGAAAGGGAAGCCACAATTTCCCCAATGATAAATTATTCGGACGGGGTGGAAATCAAACCAATGACTCCTTCCTACAAATGGTACACGCTATTGAATGAAATAAGCTGTCAGATTTACCGGCTTGATTAGGGTGGGCTATGAAAAATGTACACGTATTAGCTTAGAGAATACGAAAATATTCAATTGAAATGTATAATTGTGCAGGTACATTCTACTTCTCCGGGTGAATTCTAGCAATACGAGTATTCTTTTAAAGGCTTAGACCCCTACTAAGACATTTTTTAAATGAAAATCTGATAAATAATGCCTAAATGTTTCACTACGTTGGTTCCTAGACCTGCATTGGTGGAAGAATGGCCTAAGACGTCACCATCGCAATGGACTAAACTGTCAAAGACGAGGAAATTAGGACGCAGCTCTCGATAAAGTGACCTAGTTTTTTTAAAATCCTAAATGGTTTACCACCCTCCCTCTATGCAAATGAATGGTTTATTTCCAAAATATGGTATCTTCCTTACCCCCTAAGAGCTTTCTGATGGGTAAATACATCAATACCCTGTGAGAGTAGAAATAAGAAGTGCCCCCCACTGACCTTTCTCAAGAAAATATAATCCTAGGTTGGTTGACCATGTTTAAACATGTCTGCGCATGTAGGTAGACCTCAAGCGAAACAGGGGGATAGACTGTTTCTAGGCATGGCACTTAGAACCAGGTTTAAATTCGTTCATTTAAGAGAAAACCGGGACTAGAAACGTTAGAAAATGAAAGATAGCTTGGCTAAAATATATACTTATATACAGGCAACCCACCAAGTCTATATAGTGAGACATACACTAGGAGCAGCTCCAGTCCTCACCACTGAACCTCTCTCTCCTGATATACAGGCAACCCACCAAGTCTATATAGTGAGACATACACTAGGAGCAGCTCCAGTCCTCACCACTGAACCTTTCTCTCCTGATATACAGGCAACCCACCAAGTCTATATAGTGAGACATACACTAGGAGCAGCTCCAGTCCTCACCACTGAGCCTCTCTCTCCTGATATACAGGCAACCCACCAAGTCTATATAGTGAGACATACACTAGTAGCAGCTCCAGTCCTCACCACTGAACCTCTCTCTCCTGATATACAGGCAACCCACCAAGTCTAAATAGTGAGACATACATTAGGAGCAGCTTCAGCCCTAACACCTCCATTAACCTGTAGGTCCACTTTTGAATTTTGAATTTTTTTGATGCCTAAGTTTAGTAATAGTTTTGTACCGTTTTGTACCACAAATAAAAAGTTTTTTACCCATACCTGTTTTGAGTAATTAGCATATCAAAGTGGTGACTCCAGGTTAATTCTGTTATACCACTTTGGAATATTTGAACTTTTTTAATGCCTAAGTTTTGTACTAGTTTTGTACCGTTTTGTATCACAAAGAATAAGTTTTATGCCCGTACTAGTTTTGGATAGTTAATATACCAAAGTGGTTAGTCCAAATTAGTATTTCTTATGTCCTTTTCTTGATGACCAGTACCAAGATTTTTATGTAATTTCATACTATATTTTGTACATATAGATAGTTATTTTAATGCGATGTCTTACATACTTTATGCTGACCAGAAATTTAAAGAAAAACCAGGATAACAATATTTCATAAATGCGACTAATTTTTAATATTACCTTTAAAAAAAGCAATAACCACGCGCTACTACGTGTTTTAACATATTGCTCCAACACATTCATAATTCCTTTGATTATAATTGTTTTATGGTCCACCTGACTTAATTAAAACTCGTGTCAAAGAGTTCATTAAAAATAAGTTATATATATATATATATATTTAATTTTATCTGGAAAAGCTATTTACACAACATATGTAAAATATAATTTTTCAATTGTACACAAAACAAAATTTCATGTTAAATCTTTTAAATTTATAGTAATAGATGCAAAACAGGATTATTTCACTGGTTTAAAATTTTGCTATCCTCTATCACCAAAAAATGCATTAATAGTGGACACAAAAGTGGTACAAAAATATTAACTTAAAGTGACCACTTTGGTATTAATATTTATATTATAAAAAGAAGTCGTTGGAATAATAAAACATTACCTTGTAGTAGAAAATGGTACATTACTAATACAAACTTAGTCATTAGAAAAGTTTAAATTTCAAAAGTGGTACAACTGCAATAACTTGCAGTGGCCACTTTGAAGTACTAATTACTAAATCCGGGTACAGATAGAAACATTTTCTTTATGAAACAAAACGGTACAAAACTAGTACAAAACTTTGGAATTAAAAAAAAATCATTAGTCAAAAGTGGTAAAACAGCATTAACCTGTACTGACCACTTTGATATGCTAATTACTCAAAATGTGTACAGGTACAAAACTTTTTCTTTGTGGTACAAAACGGTACAAAACTAGTACTTAACTTTGGCATAAAAAATCAATAGTCAAAAGTGGTAAAACAGCACTAACCTGGAGTCACCACTTTGATATGGTAATTAATCAAAACGTGTACGGGTACAAAACTTTTTCTTTGTGGTACAAAACTAGTACAAAACTACGGCATCAATAAAAGTTCAAAATTCAAAAGTGGTACTACAGGTTAATGGAGCTATCCCTAACCACTGAACTTTGCTTTCACTCTCAATCTTTTTCTCCTGATATACATTAATCCCGAAAAGATATAACGAGCCATTAAAAGGAACACTTCCACTCTTTAGCCAGTCTTAAAAATTCAAACCTATCTTCCGGTATTCATAGGTTAACTTAAAGGCACTATAAAAAATAACTTAATACATATCCTCAGCGGTGGTCGAGTATTTGTTCCAAGGTCTTAACTCGCATTGCACTCAGTTGCCTTTGATAGAAGCCGTCGCTTGCTTAACTCGCATTGCACTCAGTTGCCTTTGCTAAAAGCCGTCGCTTGATACCTGTTCGGGTGGCATGAGTACAGATAATCTACATAACATGACAACTACTACCTTTGGCTCATCGTCTCTTCTAGTCAATGCGGGTGCATCTCTTTCAGAAATTCCCAACCCTTATTCCTAACCCTTCAATAAAGACATTAGTAACCCGTATTTTTAGAGTAAGTATTAAAAAAAACTATGTAGGCCTACCTGAAAAAACATTGGCACATTCGGTATTGTTTTGAGAATTTGAGAGTGGCAGTTCTTCTTCTAATTTTGTATTTTGGTTGTTCCCATAAAACATTCCTGTAATGGCCGGCGTCTAACTTCCCCTTCCACATTATCTCGCCCCTAATGAAGTCATGATGATGTTCGCGGTTAGTGAAGAGGGTGGTTGTTTGGTTCAAGTCATGGAAGCTGTATCATCACACCCTAGTATAGCGCAGGGGAGATGCGGTTCGCTTAGTGGGCGGGTAGGGGGAGATTGTGAATGGCTTGATCTTGTTAATTGGTGGTGGGAGTGGGGGGAGATGATTGGAGGGCTGCCTAACAGGAGGAGGAGCCCCATTAGTGACTTTCTCCTGGAGTCGTCGAAAAGTTTCAAGGGAACAACTCAACAACTTTTTTCCTTCTTTTTTTTTTAAAAAAAAAGACGAGGAAAAGTTTTTTTTGTGATTAATTGATTTTTTCTTCTAATGAGTTTTTCTTAAAGAATATTAGTAAGATATTTTCTAAATTTATATTTAATTTAAAATGTTTCCTTTTAGGTACGAGGTCTTCCCTTAAAATTTATTTCTGACTTTATGTTATATAAACATACCTTTTTTATGTGTGCACCGTGTCCTACTACACGTCCGGATAGCCTGAATATCTTCACTGTTTGACTAGGTATCATGAAGGTAGAATTTATAGTAAATTTACTCTCATTTGCGTTTAGAGATATTGAGAAACCACAAAGAAAAACCACCCTTAGTACACTTGACTGGTATTCAAAGGCAGATCTCCCTATCATCGACAGTTAAATCTAGTGCGAGAGTGACGTGTTAACTTACTATACCATGAGACCACCGAAACTGGATACAAACACGTCAGTTTATTTTCGTTCAGTTTTTTTTAATAGAAATAAAGAAAGAAGGGAATGACCTGCTCCGGTTGTAAAATGGTCTAAGGTGTCACTGTCGCAATATACTGGACTGCTGAAGACTGGGAGATCGGGGTTCTTATCCCGGTTGGGTGTTCAAAGTGTCGGTATTTCCTAGATGGTTTTCCACTATCCCTAAGCAAAAATGCGGGTACATTTTCTCTAAACTCTTCCCTTCTCAACACATTAGTATAAATATACAAATAACCCGGTTGAGTATTAGAACGCGCTGCACATAAATTAACAATCAGATAAATATTGCTATTAAAACTGCATTTAAAATTATATTTTTATCAACTAAAAATATATATAAAATATACATGTGTGGCAGACTAGGCCAACACTTTTTTTCAGCTGCACACAAAAAATATATCTACGCCCTCCAATGTCATTATTTTGAACACATATTTCCTTCCATACGTGAAATATTTATTATTAATGTTTTTTTTATTAAAATATTTCGACGTACTTCAGAAATATATTTACCAACACCACCAAAAAATATTATTTATATACACAAATGTATTACCTCAATAACCGGAATGTTTACTTGATTTTTTTTTCAGATGAACGTTTCGAAGAAAGCGCCCGATACAAACGTCCAATACAAAGACTATATTCGGTTTATCCAATCTACCAATCAGAGCGAGGCTCACAATTTACGAACAGTTGTAGTGAAAGGAAAGGTATGCATTCATATTTCCCCCGCAGCGCTTTATGCTTGGAACAAGTTGTTAATATCTTTATTTACCAGAGGGACTTTTAAATAAAACTTTTATCTTCTACTTCTTTTTCTGATCCGACGCATCTTTTGGTCGCATTCACGTTAACCCCTTTCTTGCACGAAAACTGGCTACTAACAAAACAATATTGCTTTGCTTGGTGACTTGATTGCATATTGTATTAACATAATTAAGTTATATACTATATTGTGTAATTATCTTAGCGTTTTGTGAGTTGTTTCCAAGGTAAGTCAGGTTTAATTAACGGTTATCCGTTACTCACCAACAATAAGTGTTTTTATACCTGCAATGAAGAGGCTCAACTACAAGTGATGGTCTGGAACCAAGACAGTAATCCTCAGCCAATAATTCCATCCCCTATTGGACATGGATGGACCATGGAGAATGTGCAAGTAGCTCCTGTTCTCAGTGAAATGCCATGTGCTCCAGACTCGATTCTCAAGTTGATCAGATGCTCTTGCTTAAATAATAGATGTCATATACCATGTAAATGTTATGTAAGCAGCCTACCGTGTACTGATATGTGTGAATGTGGAGGTAGAGACGAACCATGTGACAATGATTCACATATATTACCAGAAGAGACAGATTATAACAATAACGATGATATTAACAATAGCAGCATTGATCACATTTAGAGGATTATTTAATGATGCCAATATGTTTTTTATTATTAAGATTTATAATTTCATTTTTACTAAATTTTAAATAAAATTGAAATTATTTATTATAGAAATAGAAATATAAAATGATTATAATAGTTTCTTATTAAAATAAAAAAAAGTACATTATTATTGAGTTTCAAAACCATATTTCTGTAAATATCTCAAATAATATTTACTTTAGAGTGAATACTTTAATAACCCTTTTCGTAGACATTCCAACCATCTATATTATGAGCTATTAAAAAAGAAAATCGGTTGCTAAATAAATGAGATAATGTAGTTTAATTGAATCTCATTGGCGGCCATAGTGATGACGTTATAAATGATATACGCCACAAACAAAAGAGTGACACCATGAAAATGATTAATCTACAGATATTTTCTGATGAAAAAACACCCTCCCATCTTTCCATCAAAAATTCTGCCACGGAGAATGATTTTTCTACATATGCTCCTCAACTATAATTCAGATTTTAACGTGATGTAATTGACAAGCTTTTCTTTCCTTCGTCCACAACTTTGTTTGGCTTACCACTAAATCTTTATTAAAATTTGAAAAGAACGTTTGTATTTTACAAGGTAGTAAGTTTTTTGAAACTTTGTTAAGACCATGGCGCCGAAAGGGATAAGCAGCTTGAAAAAGCTTGAGAAACTGTTATATACTTATATAATCAAGTTTTCAAGTTGTTAATATTATATATAAAGTAGTTGATGGTATATTAAGCTGTTAGACGCCGCTCAAGATCGAACCAGAGTCCTCTAGACGTGTAGTCAAGGCTCCCTAACCACTCGACCACTCTCTTGACAGAACGAACTCACGTGTTAGTTTCCCACCACCAGCACAAAGTGTGTGAGCGAGAGAGATGTATATAGAGTAGACGTGTCGCCCAGTACAGACCCGTTCATCCGTTCACCTCCCCGCAATGACAATACAAGCAGATGTGATTTGTCCACGTCAAGATAACAACCAACACTTTATCACCAGGGGCGGGAGTTTGTTGGGGCTGACTTCAAGGATAAAAAAAAGGGACGTATATTTTTTAGTGTGTTATGATGTTTAATCAATATCCTGTACTATATAATTCGTGGTGCACATTTACTACATCATCATTTCTCATCCATAGCAGTGGTCACGTGGTCTGAGGCATCAGACTGGATTTCCGCCTAAAGGGTTTTGAACCTAGGATGGTTGCTTTAAAGATTTTTTTTACATATGGCTCAACATTGTAATTTTCCCAGTTTTCATTTATTTTGAAGTATATAACGTGCAACTGGTGACCTGGTGGTCTAGGGGTAAGGTGTCAGACTTCTGTGCTGAGGGTCCGAGGTTCAATCCTCGGTCCCGGCAC